>VWYH01003706.1:723096-786746 GCA_013399365.1 Pampusana beccarii | reverse complement strand
TTGCTGAAGTCAAGGCAGACCACATCCACCGCTCTGTCGTCATCTATCCACCTCGTTATTTCCTCGTAAAAGGCTATGAGGTTGGTCAAGCATGACTTCCCCTTGGTGAAGCCATGTTGACTGCCCCTAATAACCCTCTTATCCTTGATATGCCTTGAGATGGCACCAAGGATAAGGCGTTCCATCAGTTTCCCAGGGAAACGTGGGAAACATGGAAAACGGCCAGGTGAAAGGCCTGAAGGACTCTTGTGATTCTTAAGGCTGATAAACTACATTATTGCAGGTCTCAGCTGAGAACTGTTGCTTTCAGCACTTCTAAAATCACTGTCGCATCCCCATGACAGATCATGGCTCATTTTGGCTCTTTTGCTGCCTTACCTGTGCCCTCCAGAAACACTGAAAGAGTGAAAGCCAGGCAATCCCGGGACATGCCTGCCTTGATTAATCAGTACCACGTTTTTATCTCTACAAATGCAATCTGTCCTCCCTGTGAAGTGCTTGTCCCTATCTGTATGACAGCTTTACCAAAAGGAAGGCTTATCTTAACATTCTGAAAGAGTAAAGGAAAGAGCCTGCTAGGGTGAAAAGACATACTTACAGTGGTTGGAAAATAGCGACTGGTCTTGAATTTCTTCAGGGCCATGGAGCAAGTATAAGTGCCAAAAAAAAGGATGAAAGACATGAGGGTGATGTCAGGGACATATTCACAGTTGTTGCCCACAAGTTGTCCTCCGTATTTCAAGCACTCCTTCGTTGTCAGAGATGACCAGTCAATGGTGGTGTTGTGCTGCAGAAAAGAAGAGAACATTTCCATGAAGCCCTGCTCGTGTAAACGCTGCTCAGGCTACGACAGGAACAGGGGCAGAGCATCAGGAAAAACACTGGGAGGCAAAAGGACGCGTGGAGGAGCGGCTAAACCCCCTCTGCTTGTGCGCAGATAGAACAGATTTGAATCCAGGCAATGGTGCTACTTGGGAGCTGAGGACAGTCTGGGCCTCGGAAAGAAGACGGGGACCTCGTGACCTCTGCTGTGCTCTGCCAGACACGCTCTGCGTTTTCTGCAGTGGACGGGCCCTGTTGGAAACCTCACGTGGAAGCTGGAGTGGCCCAAGACCACCTCCACATCCACTCCCCACTGCTGGAACACCGCAAGCAACGCCAAAACCAAACCGCTTCTCTCCCATCAAGACCAGCACTGTTTCCACAGCAGAAAATCTCCCTCCTTGCCCTTTTGGGAAACAAGGCTTGAGCTCGCACATACTGTGAACATGTGACCTTAATTGTGCTGTTCCACACAACTGGAGCTACCGAAATCCCCTCCATTTTACAGAAGAGCAGTCAGAAGGATGCTGAGGTTCAGCTTTGACCCACACAGTCCCCAGGACACCGGAGGAACCCGGTGGCAGAGCCGCGCTCTGCCAAGCTGGTAACGTGCCCAGCGCTGCAGGAAAGCCCTACGGCCCAGCTCACCCGCCTGGGCTCAACGCGACACTCACAAATACAATTATTGCCACCGATTTCAGCAAGAGCTGAAAGTCTCTTTCTTCCCCACGATCCTGCCAGTTAAGAACCTGCTTTTGAATTCCTTTTAATCACTTCTGTTCTGATGTGCTTACTTCATTACTAGTGATGCTGACTGCAACGGTCAGATAGGGAGGCGCTATTCGGATTTAAACTCTGGTTGTGCAATGCAGAGCCTCAGAGGACACAGCAGATGATCATCTGTTTCCTAATGCCTGTGGTGGAGCAGAGCCTGTGGAAGTGTCTCTTCACCTCCCTGCAACTCCATAATTTGGATTCTAGGGGAGAAGGGCTTTGGGCTTTTGGGGGAAAAAGGGCTGAGATTACTGTTCCACGAAAGAACCGGCTGGAAATGCAACTTGTTGGGTTGTTTTCTTGTCTCCAGGCCTCAGTTCAGTTCTTTGCCTCCCTCTTACGCACACCTCCCCGCTCCCGAGATGGGCAATCAAATGCTGACCCCGCAGAACCCACCAAGAGTTGTTCTTGTTAAGGGAATACAAGCGGTAACGGGCACTTTTCTCCTGACGGCTGGCATTGTATCAGAGCCTGGGGCTGCTCATTGCTTCCTTGGGCGTTGTTTTCCGTGACAGCCTTTGCCAAGGGACCGCAGCCCAACAGCAGAGGTGTGCAGTGAGGAAACGGAGCAGCAAAGGGCACACGAGGTGCACGAAACACAAACCTACTGACCCCATCAAGCGCTATTTTCCTTTTCCTCATCACCCAAAGCTCACCACTGGAGTGACATGTGGAAAAGCTACAGAAGATCACGGAACCAGGACCTTCCCAAGGAAGGACTGGCCACAACACTCCTGCCATTACAGTCCTGGACACAAGGATCTAACCAGTCGCCCAGGAGAAACACGTGCATTCTGCCAACACACACAGAGCAGGCTGCCGCTACTAGCAAGTAATTCACATTATCAAACTGTGCGCACAGTAGTCCATATGCTTCGAGAAATCCTTGGAGGACCAAGTGAGCACACCAACAGGGGCAGTGTCATATTTTCCCCATATCAGGGGTAATGGGGGAGTTTCAGAGTGAAGATCTTCTTCAGGTGATCAATTATTGATCTATTGGCACAGCTCAGCAGAAACACAGGGCACTGACAGACCTCAGAGACCATCAAATCCCTGCCCTTGCAAAGGACACTTACCATCTCCGTCGAGGAATAGAACAGCTCATCGGCTGACGGCACTGTTGTCCTGTTAAATAACGAGCTATTAACTGCAAGAGAGGACAGAAGAAGGAATACTGTGAGCACGGTGTCAGAGGAAGGAAAATAAATTGCAACTATTAATGGTTACTCCATCTTTCTAAAAAGAAAAAACAAACCATCAAACTGTTTGCAATCTCTTTGCTCAACTAAAGTGAATCTGAAGTATTGTTTCAGACTGAGTCAAAAGCATCAATCATAAAACACTCACTAAAAAGCAAAGAAAGGTACCCACCCTCCCCAGGACAAGCCCCAAGAGCTTACCCACCACTGCTAACAACACCACAGCAGCAACAGACATCCCCTTCACTGCAGGAAAATCACTGGAAAGAAAGCACTTGCTACTGCATTACACTTTGTTTCCTAGAACCAGGAATCCCCTTTCGCTAATCTGCCATTTGCATTTTTATTCCATTTCCTGATGCATGAGAAAAGGCTTGCAGACTTTTGGGAGGAAATATGAGCATAGAGAATAACTGATGTCCTAACGGTCTCTTGGTACCTGCTTACAAAACCTTCGGCAGCAAGACTTTGCAGTCTTCAGCTTGGTTTCAAAGACAGTCCCTATCCCGCCGGGACTTCTGCTTTCGTTGGGTTAAGCTCAGAACTCCTCGCTTATCTGATGCTGTGCCATCCTCCTCCATGCATCCGGCCCAGAGCCGAAGGACAAAGAGCAACCCCAGCTCCCGGGACAAAATCCCTCCGCTGCCCGCGCCCCCGGCCGCGCACGCTGTGTTGAGCGGGAAGCAAATATCACACAGGGCTTTTAAAACCGCAGGATGTGGAGAGCGAGGCCGCTGACGCTTTGTGGACAGAACGTTACAGGCTGGCTCTGACCGCGTGGCTGCAACCATGTCCACAGAGCAATGCACCACCTTTAAAAACGAGCCAACTACGAGCAGTCGCAGAGCCCTTCCGCCAAAGCACTTAGCTTAGACTCTGTCCTGGCTGCTGTTTGCTACTTTGCTGCTGATTTACTGTCAGATGGTAAAAGAAAAAATTTCCTCTGCAGCCATGATGAGCAGCTGACGTGGAAACCTGTTTATTTAAGGAGCAAGAATTAAATCTGTGCTGTCTTTTGCTGATGGATGCTGTCTGGGTTTACGCAGACACGGAGCTATGCAGACACATGCATTCGTCATTGGATTTCAGACCTGTGAAAGGCCAAAGCGTCAGCGTCGAGACCGACACGCCAGCAGCAAGCAGGCCACTTGTTCCTCTGGAAAATTCCTTGCTATTGTGCATGAAATCCACCGTGGAAGGAGATGCCACCAAGTAAGGGATGAGAACAGTCAAAGGACCCAGCTCGTGCCACTTGCTCTGTGAACTCTGTAACCCTGGCACTAGCTTTACACACACGAGTCTCCAATTATTTTCTGAGCTTGTCCTGGACTGATTTTAAATGGGGAATCACTCTGCCAGCTGCTCCATTCCCAGACAGTTTGCTCTTACAAATCTTCTCCCTCAACTTCGGCAGCTTCCGAGGCCCCATGCCCGAAGTGCCACGGACTCGCGGTTGGTGTGGCTGGCGCCAAGTCCCCAGTCACCTCGACAGATTGCTGTCAGCACCTCCAGCACTGCCTGGTCACTCCTCCTACTCAAGGGTTGTTCAATGCTATTTGAAAAACCAAGGAAGAAAGATTTGGAAATGATAACGATAAGGTCATCTTTACCCTCCAAAACAAACATCCGGGTAAGAGGCAAATCAGATTAAAAGAGAACCACGGCAGTGAGGGTTTGTGAACTTTATCAAACCACACCTGCTAATCCTCCCTCCACGTGCTAACAAAGGTAAAGACCAGCTTGTGTTTCCAGGCATAAATCTCTTGCGAAACAACGTGTGGGCTTCTGCCAGACGCTCGGTTTCCCCTGCACGTTCCAGCCGTGCCGCTGAGCTTGCCCTGTGCGGTAAGGTCGTGCCCCCAGGCGTTTAGATGGAAAGTGGAGACTTTAATTTTGGCATTGCCTCGTTAAAGAGAGACACCAGAGACTGAACCCCATTGTACCAGCTCCTCAGAGTTTCGTCAAGAGAAAACACCCTGCGATTCAAACGAAGACAGACCTAGATCAACATCCCAGTGCTTGCAGAGACCCTACGTTTAATAGCGAACGCAAGCACATGGTTCCTGTGGATCCAGCTCCCGACACCTCCTGCACAGAGCCGGCCAGCAGCAACCAGAAGCTTTTCTTGTTTGACAGGTATGGCAAGATAACCTCAAGTTTACTTTGAGCACAAACCAAGTTTCTTACTCAGTCCTCATTGTTTGAAGGGTCCTAGGAGTGGCCACAGCTTCCCTACTGCTATGAGCCAGCATTCTTCTGTTTGTATTTGGGTTTTGTAACCTCTTGTTCCCGGTTGCGTTGCCAGATCTACAGACACACTGGCTATACTTGCGGTGCAGCCCACGCTCTAGTGATAGGCTGAACTGTTGGAATTGTTTGTGCTTTTCCACTCACACGCAGCCAGGAGGGGCAAAACCACCCACGTTTGGCAACACCCCGAACAAATCCGGTTCCAGCACCTGACAAAATGGCACCAGCGGATACCAGGAGTGACCTAAGGACCACGGCAGTGACCTCGCCACCACTTCTGCCCCTCCACCAGCTCCTCAGAGGAACGTCGTTCAGAATGAACGGCCAAGGGGATGCAAGGAGACAAGGGCATGGACACAGCTGCTCTACTCGTCACGACGCTCACATGAGGAGTCCCAGAAAGTCTGGCTAGAAAGACACTCTAGTTGGCACTTTGGGTGAAATTCACCCCTCAGCTTCAAAGCAAGGCTAAGATAGGATATCTGCAGAAAACTGATACAGAAAGATTAATCTACCCATTTATTATCTGGGGCCCAGCACAATAGAGAAAGAAAGCAAATGCCATCTCCCACCTGCAACCTGGAGAGCTAATAAAACATTCTCTTACCTGGATCTAATGGTTCACAGGCACAAAAGTAATGCGTGATATAGTCCACCTTGAACTCGGAGTTGATTGGGTAATGATCTGCCAGCTTGATCATCTTCTTAAAAGCATCATAAATGAAGATGAAGCTAATAAGGGAGGAAAAGCCTTCTTCGGTGAAGCGGGTGAAGTACTTGACCAGGAAGCTGGCGTCGGTAGCCACGAGAATGAGACACTGGAAGGCTGACCAAAGGCCGATCCAGAGCCGAAACTCCAGGTAGTCAAAGTCATTGTCTCTGCAACCAGAGAGGGGTGGCAGGAAGGGAAAAGACCGGGGGTTAGGTAAATCCAGACAGGACCATGACTTCCCAGCACAAAGTGGTCAAAACACAGCTTCTGGGACCTAATTTAGACTCAATGAGAGTGTTCCCAAGTGCTAAGCTCTGTTTTTGGGCAGCCAACTCCATCAATGTACGCGGCGTGGTTTAATAGCCGAGGTGGCAGAAAACATCGGTCTTGCCTAGGCCTCCACTAATAAACATTACCGATTAATTCAAGCTCTTCCTAGGCTTCCCAGCAAAAATCCTCCCTGGCAAACACACCCAGAGCTGTAAGGGATCGAACATCCAGCTGGCCCCACCAGGAGCAGCTCGGCACGGACAGCTTGCCAGCAGCTGAAAACGTAACCACAGTTTACAGAACTCCTTCACCACAGCCATTTCCTGCCAAGGCACATACCGAAGAGCCTGCATTTCCATGTCTCTATACTGCACTATCTGCAGAAATCAAAACACGAGAAACCCCGGCCAACGGCGGGGCTCGAGGGTGATTTCCTAGTGCACGGGGTAAAGCTGCAGAGTAGAGGAGAAAAGTGTGCCTGAACGAGGGAAATACAGCCCCGTGATCCTCTCACACCGAGAGTCTGACCTAGAAGAGGGGTAAGGAGCAAGAAAGAAACAAAGTGATGATTTAGAAAAAGATAAACAAATAAAAAAACAAATAAAAGACCCCAGTGAGAGCTCTTGAAAACATCCGGAGTCAGTGCCTTGGAGAGAAGGAGCTGCCGTTCATCTGACGGAGCACAGAGAAGACGGCTGGCAGGAGCGCAGACGCCATCCTGACCGCACACCACTCGACAAGTTCAGAAGGTTTTAAAATACGTATTTGTTTTCATCTCTCAAACTCCTCAGCACTTGTGAAGCTCACAGAGCAAACAAGAGAGCATGAGACATTTCACACACAGAATGCAAGAGGCTAAGTACTCGTGACGTGATTCGTTGTCTTTCTGAGGTCTCTGGAAGGGAAGCTCGCCCAGCAGCCCGGTCCTGCGGCGGGAGGGCAGAGGCTGGGGTCCTGCCGTCCAGGGGCCCGGTGCCGCCTGCCCCGTTGCCTCCCGCTCGCAAGCGCCGGCTCACGGCACGGGGAGCACTGGACAGGCTGCTCGGGAGCAGCGCTCAGCGGCCACAAGGCCAGCCCGGCCGCCCGCTCTGACGGCGGCGCGGCAACCGCTGCCCCTGCACACACCCGAGGCCCCACGTGTGCGCCGGGCTTTTTTAGATATTTCTCCACGCACACACACAGAGTAAACTTTAAATGAATCCGTAGATGGGAAGTCTTTCTAATTTTGCTCCCAGTAGGGAACAGGGGGTTGTGAATACGAACAACCACAAACGCATCATTGAAAAATCACGGTATTTGATTCCAATTTCCTTGTGAGAAAGACTCCCTCAAAAAATCCTGCCATTCTGCTCCAGCAGGTTGTTAGGACAACAGCCTTCATAACCACCACCTCCTCCTCGGGTTAAAAAAACCCAACCTTCTCCCTCTCGAAATTGTACAAAGTGTTTTTCTGTCTTGCTGTTTTCCTTCCGAGTGCTGCACCTGGGCTCTGACCTGCCTGCCAGATGCGAACAGCTATAGCGCATTTATTCCTGATTTTATTCATTTATTCCAGTCGAAGAAAGAAAAGGAAGGTGCCCCCTCTTGCTCTGCTGCGGCGTTCTCACCAGTCGGAAGCTCCCAGTCACGCCCCCGGCCTAGTCTTATTTTCTAGTTGGTTTTTTCTCAGCCTCCATCCTCCCCATCAGGGGAAGAGCTGCTGCAATATTACAAAGTGAGTTAAGTAACCAAACAAAATCATCTCAGGCCAGAAGAGTCCAGTGCAGCGCTGTGTGTGTGCGATCACACAAGAACACCCTGTCTGCCTGGGAGAAGCTCTGTGCCCCTAGAGGCCTCTGCAACATGCAGGCAAAGACACGATTATGTGCTCTCAATTATTTCTGAGTACCTACCCGCAGAGATTATGTATAACGAGGAAGGAGATATAATTAAACAACCAAACATACACCATGTCTCCTGCCTCACTGCAACCCACAGCCATGTTCAGCTTAATAATTCAATAGACCTTTCCTAAAAATAACCACAAATGGCCAAAGAGTTGTTCCACCTCACGGGCGACTGCTTTTGAAAGAACGCCGTCAATCCGAAAGTGATTGGTTTTGTGTACTGAAACACAGGTCTTCCACAACCGACAAAGCTGTGGCCGCTCCCTGACGGGGGAAGTGAGGACCACATGTGATTTGGGGTGGTCTCTGTACAACCTAAATGATCTCCTTGCCAAACACCATCCGAAGTATTAGTAGTCCTACATGAAGAACCATCAATTAATATAAACGTAACACCATCAATGAACATGCTGATCCCTTTAGCAACTCTCATTATATTTTGTCAGCATTGCAGTTATGGGAATAATGACTGAGAACACCTAATAAAATGGGCTCCCTTTAGCTCTGGGTTTCAGCTACCGTCACTGCATCAATGTTAATGTGGTGGGGAGGGAGCAAAACTTCTTCACACCAGTAAAAAAAAACAAGCCAAACCAAACCAAACGCATCTAATCCAGCAAAGCTCCACTCAAGAATTCAGGGGACCAACAGAAATCGACAGCTGTTTCTATCATAGGTACTTCTATAAATAACAACCACTATTTCAAAAGCATACTAATTAAAGGACAAATTTTTGTGATCTTGAGACCTGCAGGATTTTGTTAGTGTAAGCACCAAGAGTTGAATCCCCTTCTTTGCTTCTATGGGCAATACGCAGCAATCAGGGACAGACTTGGCCAAGGATTTCTAAGAGGCCCCAAGGAAACAGGCACCCACTCCCAGGCGGTGCCCCGGGACACACGTGTCTGTGAGAATCCCAGGTGTGATCACACTGCAGTCTCAACAAGGAACAAACAGACATTTCATTTAATGCACTAAATCCCCTCCTTCCCAGCTAGCCATCTCATTCCCTAGCTAGGATGTTATTAGTGCGAGACATTCCTTCCCCTCCTCCCTCCTCCGCCCCTTTACTTACTTGCTGAAATTAAAGAGAAGCCGTTCAAAGACAAGGACAGGTCCTGTGCTGCTCAAAATTGTGAGTGGCTGACCAGCAAAAAGGCAAAATATGGCTCCGGTGACTGCCGTGCCCAGAAAGCTCTCCAACACGCCCTGTGGTAGACACAGGAGAGACGTTAGTTCCATCGAATAACCCTTTCTGTTTGCACCGTTGCAATAAAACGAGCAGTTCTATCAGTAAGCACCAGCTGTATGCCGGTATGTCCAAGGCTAAGCGAAGAACATCTTCTGCCCTCTCCTGCAGTTGCACACAGAGATGTCTTCATCCCACGCAGTTCATAGTTACTGAGGATAAGCAGCAACCCTCCCAGTTATTTCTGCAGCCCAGAGTTTAATAACACCATGTTGTGTTTTATGTTAGACAAGGTGCAGAGAGCGTTTTCAAAGAGCACTTGAAGGAGTTGAGAACTCACTGAGGATCTCCCACATCTTATGCTCTACAATTACCTTCAGCATGTGTGGCAAAACAGCTACACTGGAGAATGACAAAAGATCATGTTTGGTGGACTCTTGGATTTTCACGTAAACTATAGCTGGACAGTATCTACTGTTAAAGTGCCAAACACAGATGCAATATAAACGGCATATTTTCTTGCCAATAAAACAAAATTGGCATAATTAGTTTGACCATACCTCATTTGCTCTTACATGAACTAATCTGTTTACACTTTACTGAGTCTTAAAGGAACGAGAGCATCGTCTTCCACTGCACCAGACGCACGGTGGCAGCGCCACCCTCGCCCAAGAGGCAGGGCCGACCTGAGCAGCGGGCTGTGTGCTCTGGTGTAGCTGTGTCTGGATCAGCAGCCTCGTTCATACTGCACGGGCTGTGCAGCCAGCAATTAATGGCAAATAAACATGCAGAATCTTCTTCCCATCCATGACAAACTGCAGGGCTGGGGCTGCAGTTTTCCTGCCTTATCAGTGCTAGCATGAGGAAACTAAATTGAAGTTCTGTCTCTTTCTTGGAAAGACCCAAGTTACTGTTCACACTGAGGAAAGTATGTTCATACCGTCGTACGGCAAACCATATGACAGTAGAGCAGAGTATATATTTTTGCAATCTACTAAATTACTAGCAGAGTTTTCTCTAAAGCAATCATAGATGATTTTTCGGGCCACAAACTTGTTCTCAAAATACCAGTGGCCAAGCACTGTTGCTGCTGGGTGATTAAAGCATCAGTACGACAGCTGCACAGAGAAGCAAGGGCTAAGGAAGGTTTATAAGCTGCCTGCTCCTGACACACATTCAGCCACTCGTCAACCTAAAGAAGCTGCTGTAGAGCTGACAAAAGCAATCTTGCCGTGGCGGGTGGTGACATCCCTGGCGTTGTGTGGCGGTGCCCGTCGCTGCCGGCCGCGCCTGGCGGGGATCGGCACCAGGGACCTGTGCAGTGTCTGCAGGGTGCAGACGGCACCCAAACCTGGGCCTGGCTGCCTTGGTGGGACCCTGCGGACGAGGCAGTCGCTCCCGGGCACAGCCGATCCATCCCCCTTCGCTCCTCCCGCCTTGCTCACCCCCAGGGCCCTCGCGGCCAGCGCATCTGGAACCTCTTTTCCCTGCATTCTTCCGCGTGTCTGTAGCTAAGAACAGTGTCTTTTCTCAGAAACATACAACTCTGAGGTGAGCTTTAACAGAAACGGTGGCTGTGCCAGGCTCTCCGGGGCAGGCAGCACGGCATGGGTGATTTTTAGCGCTTGACCAGTGGCAGTCACATAATTGTTTACAAGAAACAAGAAGCAGAAACTCTGATGTGGTAACCCCCTATATATATATATATATTTTTTTTTTTTTCCCCTATGAAGACAAAGCAGTGCATTCCTCTCCTTCCCTCACATTTCTGAGCATACAGATTCAGCGCAGCTCGTGCTCTTGGATGTCTTACAGGACCCCGCACATCCAAACTCCATCCCAGGGCAGGAACACACAATGCTTTGGGCAACACTTGACACGAACCTGCACTCTGGTCCCACCTCGCAGCTCCCTGGAAGAACAACCTGAACTGGGCACCGTGGAACGCATCAATCCTTCTCCAGCGATACAGAGGCACTTGAGCATGAAGAACCCACCATTTCCCTCTTCTCTTGAAAACTACCAGTCAAAAACCCTTCCAGGCTCCCGCACCAGCCAAGGGAACTAAGGCCTTTTCAAACAAAGACGGTGAGTAAAGGATTGTCGAAGGGAGATGGCAAAAGAAAAGCCAGTTGTGCCCAAATTCTCTAAGCCTCTGATCCACCACTGAGTTGTTCAGAAAAAAACTGCTGGTGCTTCAATTTTAAATCAGTACGTAAATAAAACCCAGGGAATTCAAGTGGTTGTTGTACGTGAGAAGCAAGTAAATGCTGAAGTGCACAAATTAGAAAATAATTGTCCTGTGTTGAGCCTTGGCTGTGTTGCAAACTGACTGGAGGCACTGGGTTTTTCTAGCAACTCAATGATTTTCCTGCATTTGCTCCACTTTTGTGAACTGAAATTCCATGTAAAACGGCTACAGGAAGCAAGTGGCCAGGGAGCCCATCCAGAGCCCCCCGGCTTGCTATCAGCCCTCATTTCTGGCTGCACCCCCAAATCCATCCGCACGGAGAACAAACCTCTGAGAAGCGAGGGATAAGGAATTTGGCAGGACTCACGTCTCAGATACAATTATAGAGAAGTTTCGTGAGGTCCTTGGAAGAAAGATAAGGGCCGAAGGCAGGGGTCTCCTCCCCGTGCAGGGCAGGGGCTGTGGGTCCAGCAGCCAAAACAGAAGACAGCAAATGCACGTGTCTTACTCAAACAGTACAACCAAGCGCAAGCAACAGGACTGTCACTGCGTAATGCAGCAGTAGTTTCAGTGTCGGTCACAGGAATGACACATTTCCAAGTTCTTGAAATGCAAGGTGCTTCTTAAAAAAAAAAAAACAAAAACTGAGAGGGAATTTTTGTGACTACTGCAGAGCTGAGTTTTGGAAGAGGTAAATCATGTTTGTACAGGGGAGAGGGAAGTTGGTCACTCCACCAAGCTACTGACTTACTCTAGCCTGTGATTTATGATAGGGATGTGGAGAGCTCTGGATACGTGCCCCCCTGTTCTGTGTTTGCTTTCATTAAACCTGCATAAACGAGTAGCGAAATCATTGCCACTACGAGCTTAATTAGTGTTCTGACATTCAACGTGGCTGCACTGAATCTGTCTAAATACAACCTCCTATGTTTTCTCCCTATTCAGAACAACAAAGGAAATCTAGAGCGCACCGCTAGACCATAATTCCGCTCCAGTCAAACACGAATAACCTATAGCAGCGTTAGTAGAGAATCCCTCCTTTATAGGCTTCGTCTAAAACAGAGTCATGCCTTGAAGCCCCTACTTCTGTCTTTACCGCTGATCCAGCCTGTCTCTGGATTTGCAATGTGTCTCCCAGGATCTGATCTTCCACTGTTACGAAATCCATCTTTCTAAAGAACTTGCATTTTTCTCCTGTGTCACATCACCCGATTTGCTTGCTTTTCTGTGAATCTTAGGATTTTCTTTTCATCAGAGAGGCAGAAGTCCAGGGATTTTAAGAGTCATGCAGAGGATACAGCGCTATGCTCTGATGCCATGGAAAATCTGAAGCAGACTTAGTAAATTTAATTGGACCGAAATGGTACATGCGAGACACAAACACTGAGAGCAGACCAAAGGAACTTCTCTATACAGAAGGAGCAAGGACCTTCTCTGCTGCCTGGCCACCTTTCAAACACCAGTTGAGGTAACTGATCATACAGTTTTTCAAAGGTCAGCTGCCCAACAGCAGAGAAACAAGCCAGCGTGCAGTGGAAACACAGGATACCTACACCAACTGTACCCAGAATTCAAGCTTTGTCGTTGGCCAAACACCCTTCTATGTGACTGTCAACAGCAAAAGGCCAATGATGTATTCTGTTGCTTCTGAAAGCAGTTGCTAACCTGCATGTTTTCTGTAGCGTCACCAAGCAAACCTCCAAAAGTGATGGCGTTGGTCACTGTGGCCAGGTAGATGAAAAGAATGGCTGAAAGGGCTTGAATATTTAAAGCATCGTAGAAGTCACTGGCAAAGAACGGTGCTTTCCTCTTTATATCTTTGATTAAGCCACCACAGAATCTGAAAAGACAGGAAAGACAAGACTTGTGCAAAACGTTTTACAGTGGAAGCCACCAAGATAAGTAATCAGAAACATTTCCAGAAATGAAGTATTATCTGAAAAGAGTGAGATCATCACATTACATAATAGTCTTACTGCGGCTGTGATGGTCCAGGGATTATCACTGAGATAGTGCTGTAAAGAAAGACAATATCTTGAACATGTGACACAGCTGGGAAGAGACAAATTTTAGGAGCACAAGTCCTTCTTCTGCTGAAACAGATCACAAAAGTTGGCAGTTCAGGAAACTTCTTTTTTTCCCCTCCCGACTATATTAGTTGATGTAATAAAATACACTAACTCTCATCTAAATCACTGCCTAAATTTCTCCACATGGCAGACGCAATGGTTGAGTGAGCCAAAGAATCCGCTAAACGGAAAAATGCTTCAAACTGTTACCCAGAAAAAGAACTGAAAGTAAAAACGCAAGTAAGTGAAATCGTCTTGGAGAACAAGAGAGCTCCGCTTGCAGACAATACTCTTTGCACAATCACAGACAAGACAGAATCCAACTCTTATCAACTCCGTGTGGCTCTGACACTGCCAGCACAAACCCCCTTTTTCTTTGGCCTCTGTTTCCCTTGCACGCAGTTCTCCGCAGCCAGGGCTGCCCAGACACTCTGTTCAACAGAGGCGCGTGGCAGGTGGGCACACACAACTTTCTGACCCAGAACCAGGACCTATGAACCACGTTGTTCACACCCATTTGTCATTTCACACTTTCGGGTTTTTGTCCCAGAATTTACATATTCTACTAGAACTGAACAAAACCTACAGAGCGGGCACAATACCTCCACAGAAACCTGGTTTATGGCCATGTAAACTGCATTCCCGCGCTGGTGGACTTCCGCGTGGCACACCAGCAGAGCAATACAGCAGAGGGAGGCCTGGGGCTCTGTCACCTTCTCTATTTCTGTCCCATAAAACTCTTCATCTGTGCAATTCAATTACAATAGGAATGTCTGGAAGAGAGAACGTCTCTGCTTTTGGCTAAAGCACTTCCAGTGATCTGAATGGAAAACGTAGCTTTACCTGCCACATTCACATCCCTTCCAATCTAACCTGACAGGCATGCTGACTTCCAACAGCCAACACCTCCACCTTGGCCTTCTGGCGTTTTTGAGTGCCTCGTTTAAGGTGCTTTGCAATTTGCCAAGGCTGGACGTTCAGAGCCCTCCTGACCGTCTCAGGCCGGGCACTAAAAAACACAGAACACGTTTTGGGGTGACAGCTCAGCCTGTACAAACAGTGTGTTGGGATGGAAAGCGGAAGGGCCGAAACGGTTCTGGAAGGAAACGTTGCCTCCTTGGTTGGATCACAGCAGGTACACGGCACTGACCTGCCCGTTCGCTGCAGTTCTTCACAGTCCCCGTGGCCCCCGCCGCCGTGTCCTCCATCGTGAGGCGTATCGCCATTCATCTGTAGATTTTCTGCACCAGAGTACATGTTTTTCCTAGGCAAGAAAGCAAGCCAAGGGTCACTGCGTTGCCTGATGGCTCCACACAGCAAAACCCACATACAGTTCCTCCAAAAAAGTGTTACACAGCATTCCCTAGAGCCATGTTGTTGAAAGGAGACTAGAAGGTTGACCTGCCAGCAGCCAGATTGCAACGCTGCATGTTAAAAAGACCACGCAGAACCCCAAAAGTAGTCTGGATAACATATATATATATATCTGGATATATATGTTATCATGTGCCTACCACACTACCTTAAAGGGTACAGAAGTGCAAGAACAACCTCCCTCCAGCTATAAAAACAGATGCAAAAATATTTCTAGTGCTTTCTAAATGGAGACAGACAGATGCAGGTCACTCTGCAGTTGCTCAATAAACGTGGTGCACCCACAGCAGCGGCTCTTTTCGTCACCTTTTCAGAAAGGATGCACGCTGCCCTTCATCCTGGAGCTACACCTGCCCGTGCCCCGCTGGTACCTTTTGTCTGAAGATGGGAGAGACTTTGGGGGCTCTATCCGAATGGCGGGATCCCATTCCCCAGGGGGGAGCACAATGACTTCATCCAGAAACTCATCGATGCCAGCGATCAGGTCCTGCCGGTCCTTGGCTTTATAGGCAATGTCATGGAACACCTGTGAGCAAGAGAAACTCCTTGTAGAAAAGGTTTGCGTTTTCTGTAGCCCAGACTCCAGAGGCAGCTACCGAGTTTTATCCTACCAAACCCAAGTAATTTGCTATAAAAAAAGTAACAGGACGCTCGGCACAAGGGCGTGTGAACCTCAGGAAAGCCCTTTCCCTTGGTTGGTGGTTTAACGACATTCTTTTCCTGCAGGCATTTCTAATTTTTTGCAAAACATGGATTTCTAATCTTTATTAAAAAATATTACCAAAGCAATTATCCATTTCATTCAACCAAAACAAGTTTTTCTATAAACAGGGAGTTTCAATTATACTTTGACAAAACACTTTTACAAAGCCACAAAAAAGTGTCAATCTTCTTTTTCCTACCTTCTTCAGTCTATCAAAAAATAGGTTAGTTTTCAACCCTGTGACACAGGAACAATGACAACATTTACTCAAAAATCGTAACAAGAAGCTCAAACTAGTTTCACTGAAAGACCTGCTATTAGTGATGAAGGGCAAATGAGAGAACAGAGGAAAAAGAGCACTACTGCTGAATTTCACAGAAGTCTTTTGGTCTGCTTGCTGTGAAGGCAGATCAGCATGTGACAGACTTAGAAACGACAGGCAGTGGTGGGAAGGACGTCGGGGCTGTGGAAAACACACCATTGCTCCAAGCAGCGGGACAACAGAAACCAGAGGAGCTGAGGCCAGGCGAGTGGTAACTGAGGGAATTGTACAGGAACACAACAACATGGGGAGAAAGCAAGAAACAAGCACAACATAGATCAGCCCCAGATGCACAGAGCCCAAGAGACACTGGAAGAAAGAGGCTGTAGATTAATACGGAAAGTAAAGTTATCATCTCGTTGAGGTGTGTGATTAGTGACTAATCGCTAGCTACTCATGGATAATATATAAGCACAGCTTGAATTAGGAAGTCTGGGATACAGTGCAACACACACAGATACGCCCTGGGTTTAACCATTTCTGCGGTAACTACCCGGTGCATAGCTGTGGGTTTACTGCAGTCATGGAATGTGACGCAAGACACACACCGTGACAAAATTAATTCAGTCTATCTGAAGGAGTGATTGCTAGCAGGGAAATACACGACGGGCAAAAGCTTCCTATAGTCATGCTCTTATGCAAGCGTGAAGGCAGATGAAATAATTATGTAAACAAACGGAATTAGGAGGTGACATGTGGATATTTCATCTTTACGTGCATCCCACCCAGGCGGTTGCTCCAGTCCACCACGCTGCAGGGAAGGCCATCAATATTAGCTGATGAACCGAAACCTGGGAGAAGCCATTTCACACCGGAGACGTCAAGACACCCACCTCATCTGACATCAGAGTGGCGATGGCTCGGCCAATCTCATGGTAGGACTTGGCTTTGCCCTTAGGTCCCAGTAGAATGAAGAGAAACCTGACAAAACAAACAGATTGTTCCCATTTAGGATAGCAAAACAGATTGCTAATTCCTTATAGAAGACCTAGACAGAAATCCAACTTGGAAAAAAAAAAGTTTTGGCCATTAGAGGTCCAGAGGCTCCGCAGTCTCACGGATGCGAAAGCTGAGATCTCACTGCTGTGAGCAACCACGGAAGTTGGTGGAGAGCACCCGAGATAATCTCTGTCTGGGCCCAGAGGAGCACACAGGCTACACACGCTGAAACCGCTCCATTGCACTCCACAGCAAACCCAGGGCATCACCTGAAACACCAGCAGTCGCAGAGGCAGCATTTACACCCTACGCTGGTTTTCGGAAGCGTCACCTCCCCTCAAAAGCCAATGGGAGTTCAGAAACCCGATAGCCAGACCTGGCATCCAGAGCAGACACTGAACGCAAGACTTGTACAAATTTCACATCCAATGCATTTATTCCTGAGTAACAAGGTATGTACCACTCCAGCCAGCCTGGGAATAGAGGTGACACCTGCTGCCCATCACGCTTATTCCAGTAAGCAAGACACTACCCAGAGTTTTTGTGCCAAAAAGCGGCCTTGAGACCGCACTGGCCAAAGGCTACTGCAGTACACCAAGGCGCTGCCATCCAGCAACCGGCATGCACAACCCAGGCTCCAGGACCAGGCGAAAGGAGGACACTCTTCTCATGCCCGGGACCTGGAAGAGCAGACCTGTTGGGAATCCACGCCCTGTGCACCACAGAAAGTCCGTCCACCTCCATGGCGCTGTCTTTAATCCTGTGTTCCCGGCTCCTTGTAGCTGTCCAATCCTTTTATAAACATCTGTGTCACAGCCCAGGGCAGTGACATCCCCTGATCTGAGTACCCTCTGCTCAAAGGAGGGACAAGATAAAAGCGAAGAGATAAGATGCTACGAAATATCCACGTTGCTCACCATATTCTACATCACCCCCTGAGCTATCAGACAGCACTCTATGTGTTTATTAACGATCTGCTGGGACCAAAATCTGTTACGCTTCAGCACACAGAGCGGTGACCCACAAGAGAAGGGAAACCACTAATCTGAAACAGGGCTTTAGCGATGAATAATTAAGCCCAACTTGTATGCCCTGAACTTCTGCTCTGACTATACAATCCACACCAGAGACCCGTAAGCCAATCTGATGGCTTCATAGTCACAGCTTAACTCTTAAGCCTGAAATTTGGTTCTGGAGTTGTAAACCTGTTGCTCTGGTAGGCACCACCAGAGGCGGGGAGTTAATTTCTTACACAACCTCTTTGGGCAGCAACTATATCCAAGTCACTGGTAATCAGTTTCAAAAATACCATTATATGAAACCTTTGGAGACGGGAAATTACTGTTCTTTGTCTTTTCTGTCCTTGCTTTTGTCAGTGCTAATGTGCTATGAATCAGGACCAGCCCACACAGCCCTTCCTACCAGCCACAGTTCACATGACAATGTGTTCTAATGAGATTCCTCAAAGGAAAAGGCTACGCGTCGAAAAAAGTATGCTTCTGCCAATACAATTGTCTAGCAGTTGTGCCAGAATAGCGGGAAGCTGGTGAAAGGCATCTGGGTTTTCAAACCTCTTAACTGGCACTCATTAGAAAAAGTTTTAAATACGGCCTCAAGGTTTGATCCTGCTGGCCTGGAGTGAGAAATTAGGAAAAAAAAAAAGATACTTAATTCAGGAAAGATCTAAGTCTTATCTTGGACACTCCCAGCTCCTAAACCAAGTTCCACATGCAAGCCCAGGGCATCTGTCCTGAAGTGGTAGACCCTGTTGCCTCTTGCAGAAATACTCTTACTTTCAAGTTGATTTCATGCTGTAAGACGGGTAACAAGCTGACAGCTACTTACTCAGACAGGACCTGCAGCGTGCCTGTAGAAACACAAGTTTCCTGTAAATCCTCTGTCACATCTGTCCCCGAAAAAAGGGTGTGAAAATACATGCGTCTCACGCTCACCTCCTTGCCTCGCCAGCCGGCCCTGCTAATTCTACTGGCAATCCTGCCCAATGACCAACCTGCAGCGACCGCTGGGATCTGAGTGGAGACCAACAGGCCGCTCGGACCACGGCGCCTCAGGCGTTCAGCCGGGCTGGGTTTCAACAAGTGACCCCGAGCTCCAAGTCTCTAACGCACACACCAACTCATCCTGGCAATCACCAGCAAAACAAGTCACACGGTAGGAGACCAACCTTTCCACTTCACCTGATTCAGTCAAGACTGGAAATTAATTGGGAAATTTCCAGCAAACTCCATATCAGTGTGTGTTTCAAACAGAAACGCTACGAGCTGCTCAAAACAACTTTAAAGCTTCCCAAATGAAGGTTTTTTCCAAGTACAGCTGGATCTTCCCATCAGTAATGGAACATAAGCGCTCAATAACCTTTGGTAAGTTGTCTCATCTAAAACCTTTTGCGTTACTTCGAGTGTGAATTGTGTTGGCTTCAACTTGCAGTCATAAAAGCTGATTGTCTCTCACAGCTAGATTGAAGAACCCTTGATAATTAAAGTCCTTTAAATACCCTCCCCTATCGACCCAGTCACCCGTCGCCATCTGTCAGTTAGGTTAAGCCATTGGAGGCTTTTCTCCTCTTCTTAGTCACTTCAACAGAGTTTCTGTGAACCTCCTCTGATGAATCTGAGTCTTCCTCAGGGAAACCGTCCAAGAGCAGGCAGTTTTGTCGGTGCAAATACGTAGATGGAACAACCTTTTGCTCCTCAGGAACTTCACGTGAGCCCGCTTTCCTGAGAAAACAAAGCTGGGATCACCGAGTCCGGGGACAGGACTTCAGGTACGGACAATACGCGAAGTCTCAGGAAACACGGCAGGATGACGGCAGCGCTGGGATTACTGCCGTGGTGGCTGGAAAGGACACGTCCTTCTAGGAACCCGGGCTCCAGCGGTTCCAGTGCTGACGGAACGATCTGCTACACCCTTCACCCGCAGCACCACCCAGAACAAGCCGAGCTGGGCTCTGCCCCGCTCCCTGTGCCCAGAGGGAGCAGCTGCCGCGGGGCAGGTTCAGGCACCGGGACCGGGTGCTCTGGGTCACAGACATCCTCTGCTCTCCCTCAACCTCTGCTACGGTAACTACACGTTTTCCCAGAGCTGATGATAAAATGTGAAACGGAACAGGGTTTAGAGGTGTGACACCTCACCAGAAGTACTTCTGCTCTTACAAGCATTCTACTAAATACTACTTTAGCTTCCTAAATCAAAATATCATGAGATATTAAGTCAAACGTCTAATAAAGTGTATTATATCCAAACAAGTATTAATATTTACTATTTAAAAAATCTAGAGCCCTACTAAAAAAAAAAAAGGGCATCAAGTTAGTAGGACAGGATCCACAAATGTATATTAATTGGCATTACTAACAGCAACACTTTCTAATCACGTTCTTAATGAGGCTTTCAAGCATTTTACGTAAGGTTCACACAGAGGTGACTAAGCCATACATGCCTAGGTCATGGACTTCACTCTCCTCCTTCCTCCTGGAACCTTCCCCGTGTTTCACCAGTTACTATAAAACAACGTTAAAGAGAAATTGTTCCATGGCCAACTCTTTAAAAAACTCTAGGATGCAAATTTTCCAAATATATGGGTTTAGAAAAAGGTTCACGGCTGCAGAAGTTGCTGTCTGGCATTCTCCTGACTTTCCAGGGGAATGAGACATTTTCACAACCCTCTGAAACATTTACATCAGCTGGCTCTTTTCCAATGGACAAGTACCTGACCGCTCCTGCATTTACTAAAACGTTCTTAAAAACAAGTGGGTTTGTGACACTTTCTACATTCTTTGTCCTGCCTGAGCCAGCTCAGAATTGCCTTCAGCATGTAGAACGAGACCTTTTAAAGTAACAAATACTATAAACATAAAAAAATTGAGTGCCTTTTAGTGGTTTGGACTAGATTGTGTTTCCACGCATTCAATATCATTTAGTTACAAAGACTTCCAGGTAAGAAAGCCCGCACTTCCAGCTCTGACACAGTCCTCCTCTTCAGAGGAAAGCCCCACAGAATTCCTCTCTGCTGCACACAACACATGCTGAGATGCCAAATGTCCCCCTCAGATATTTGACATTGCTACGGATGCTTCAAGGCAAAGAAGGTGAGGTTTCACCTCGTATTGCTTAGCTCAAAGCCTCTCTGAAGTTGCCTCCAAAATCCCGTGTTTCTCCTGAACGCTCTGGGCACCAGTTTACCAACAGGGTATCTGGTCTCAAATTCTGCATGACTGCACACTCAAAGCACTCCAAATCCTCTGTTTCCAAGCTGATAATGAGCCAGAACCTCAGGAACTTACCTTGTTTCACCTAAAGCCCTATTCCTCCCGTCACTTCTGCAGGCTTTACCCGTCACTGACTATGTACGACTCATCTTCTAATCATACGGACCATGCCACCAAACCCAACGAGAATAAATCCTCACCGGTGAATAATTCCAGTGCCCAGTAGACAAATTTGCACTGGCCATCGCATTGCAAACGCAGCCCACGCACCCAGGAGACCCGAACGAAGCAGCACAGCAGTACCGTGTACAAGCCCGGTCACCAGACCCACCCACCTGCCATGGGGGACGCGACTCCCCGCACCGTGGCAGGAGCTCGCTCCGGAGTCCATGGAACAGCATTTCCACCCGGTTTGCTCAAGGAAGCGACAAAGCTTTACATGCTGTGCCTGTGAGAAATTTGGCTAGAAATCTCCATCAAATCCCACGAAAAGCACTCCAAGAAGGTGGGGAGTGAATACAACACAGGCTCTAAAGCCAGTGTAGCACTAAAATTCTCCATCCGTTTGGGACATCCCACTAGAAATCTGTCATGCCCATGAATATCAAGTTCCCCTATGGGGTAAAGGTTGTAGTGAAAACTGCTCAAGGGCCAAGACAAGCTTCACCAAGGTCTCTTTGCATGCGGACCATCAGCGCAGGAGACAAGATCCCTCACACACGCACAAGAAAAAACAGAAAGGAAGGGCAACTAAAACACGATGGAAGTTCAGCCTGCTCTGCCACGCCTGTTCCCAGACCTGGAGAGAGCAAGAGCAGCAGCTCCATAAGGGTTAAAGGCACCTACACGACGGAAAACTCAGCAAGGTCCCAAAGAAAACGCTGGGGTTTTGGTGAGGGGCGGGGGAAACAGTCCTGCTGCTGTTGGACACGCTGTGTGACAGCTGCAAGCCATCCAGCATTCCCCATGGAGATACATGCTGATGGACTGCAGGGCCGGAGAGCACCCTCGCCGTGTTCTTTCCCAGCAGAACCTGAGGCTCGGACGCCTGACGAAAGGAGAACAACCTGAGACTGCAGTAGCCAAAGGAGACAGGGAAGCGCGTGGTCCTTCCCTTTGTTTCGCACAGGAGACCTTTCAAGTTTGGGGCAGCGCACCAACACCGCAGGCGCCTCACAGCGTGTCCGGCACACGGACACGGACCAAGACAGCCCTTGGCTGCCAGAGCTCCTGTTTCCCAGCGCCGGTGCTTGTGCTGGAAATGCTGCTAAAGGACACGGCCCTGGAAACCGTTTCAAGGCTACAATCAATGATCAGGACACACGTTTCATCCTCGCCTACAAAGAAGAAGAGATGCCTTTGCAGTTCGCAGCTGAAGTTAGGAGGCAAGCGAGGAGAAGCCAACTCCTGGTTCTGCTGCAAGCTTCCTACGTGACCTTTGGGCAAGTTACCTCATTTCATTTGAGACTTGCAGACACAGGCAATTTCCCAGCACTACTTATTAGACTCTGCAAGTCTGTACAGCTTATCTACAAAAAAATCTTTCCCTTGCTTAGTCTTCATCTTTTTTTTTTTCCCCATCGACATTACATTAATGCATCAGACCCAAACGCATAATTGCACATTTATTTTATGAAATAAAAAGCTACATCTATTGCATTGTCCAGAGGAGAAGCAGCCACACCACAGCCACGGTGCAAAGACAGCAACCAAGTTCTTGCCAGAACAAAGATTTCATAGCACTGTGGAATTAAATTCAACACGAGAAAACCAAAGTCCTTAAAGATTTTTTCAATTTGATTAAGTAAAACGAAAACATGACACATTGAAAGGCTGGGATCTCTCGATGCCATTTCAGATCCCCAATTTTTGTTACTAGGGCTGTATGAAAACACCCTGCTGAGAAACTTTTCCTGGAAAGTTCATAAGATCTTTCAGGTTTCTTTTAAGTAAAAATTTACTTTTAAGTTAAGGAAATATTAAAATACTCAGCAAGGAAGCATAAATGGAAAAATACATATAAAATTCATGAATCCATGGAAAAGTCATTTCGACACAGGAAATCTTATTTCTACAAAGCGTCCAAAATTCTCTAACTTACAAGAGAAATTCAAGCCAAAGAATGTGTGGAGGGAAAAAAAAATATCAGCAGAAATAAGTAACCTATTTAACTGTAAGTATATATGTTGAATACTGTCTACCTTATGCACACAATAATCCTTCTTTCTACAGCCCTAGGTCAACAGGAATTAACCAAGAAGAGGGTAGGGACTAGAGATATCATGAGCCTTTCACCTCTGCAGGGCCTGGTGTCATATTTGCTCTACATGAAAAGACTGTGGCAATTTCTGACCTGTCCAGATAATGGTTACAGCTGACACACTGATCATCAGCTGGTCTAACAGAAGCTACTGCTGCCCTTTGCCTGCAAACCCTGCTGGGTTAGTGCTTTGAAAAGTGAAACATCAAGACAGGACAAGGGGTGCTGGTTTAAACTAAAGGAGGGACATTCAGGCCGGACATGAGGAAGGAATTGTTGCCCTGAGGGTGGTGAGAGCCTGGCCCAGGTGCCCAGAGAGGTGGTGGCTGAACCATCCCTGGAGACATCCCAGGCCAGGCTGGACGGGGCTCTGAGCAACCTGAGCTGGTGGAGATGTCCCTGCCATGGCAGGGGGGGGCTGGGGGATCTGGGGAGGGCCCCCCAGCCCAAGCGGCTCTGTGATTCTACGAAAGCTGTGTGACACGCTGTTATGGCTGGGAACACTTTCTCATCTCCTTCCAGCCTCCTGGACGGGCCTTGCCCACCCTGCTGCCACCGACCCAACAAGCCCTGTGACAGTCACCTCTTCAGGCCAAGGCACTTCCTTGGCTCCTGGGAACTACTCAGTTTATCTGTAGCTGCTAAAGAGCATGAGATGTCCTAACTAACGCAGCACACCAGAAACACAAACTGAACTGCTGTGCAAACACACCTCCGGCAACATCACCGCAGGAATAGATGGCCACGCGAAGGCCACCTCTCCCCCATGGTACAGACCGTGTGCTGAAACCCGGGCGTTTGATCCCCCGCCTGCCCACAGGAAAACAGCCTGCTCTCTGAACACCGACGGACGCAGGTCACGCTGCTGCTACTCAATGCACCCGGGTCACGATGCCCCTGAAACCACCACAGCGCTGAAACGGCACCTCGCGCCCATTTAGAAACCCCAGGGGGTTTCGCACGGCCGAGCTCTGACGGCGTGGTTTGCATGAGTTCACCGGGAACTTCGTAACCGAACCAAACAAAAGGAGGAGCCCCAAGGGAGAGAAGGGTGGACACGGCACGGCTCCAGCACCTCGTGGAGCCTGCGGGTCACTGAGGGCAGGTCCACGCCAGGAACGTTCACCACGTGAGATGGCCAAGACCCAGCACTGAGCAAAGACATGTTCCATCATCACCCGCCGGGGCCCCGCCGGGATTTCCGTGATCGAATTTCGCAGGATGCAGCCACCGCAAATGGCTCTTCATTACTCACAAAAGCAATCTAATGAGCCTCCCTGCTCTGATTAGGGCTCGAATTTGGTTTGGAGGACGGCAAATGGATAATACTATTTCCTGGAAAAAAATGTTGGCGCGGAAGGACATATTGTCTTGATTAATGCTACTGAGTAATGAGGTCGTTCAGCAACCGAGATGTTACTTCCTGGCTCCCACTACCAAACCAAACAATATTTAATTTTACGTCTGCTGAAAAGCATTCGGAAATGTGTTTAAAAAAAAGAGTAAGTGGGCTTAGACTTAAAGGCTGAAATTCCGAGGCATATAGAGCCCAGTAATGCTGAGGGATAAAGAATAAACTTCTATAAAATTGAGCCGCTTTTACCTCCCCATACTCTGAACAGAATAACCAAGCATGTGCAAACAGTTGTTGACATGGTTATCGATAGGAGTCACTTAAAGTAACTCCAAATATACAAACACTGCTGCATTACTAGAAGGCAATTAAACTAATGGCAAAACTAGACCAGTTTTTTCCTTTGTTTCACGCATGGAAATGAGGTACAGATTATAATAGCCATACAACTTTCATCCCATACAATGGCTGTGATTCACGCCAGTATTAGTAATGCACTAGCCACAAACTTCTGTTGTGGCTTGTCTACATCTCGTCTTAAAACAAATTAATTGATACAGCCTTAGATTTACACATCAGTGATGTGAAAGGCACAATTCGAACTCCATAATTACAAACAAAACGCAAAGCAAATCCTCTCTAAGGTGACACCAAAAGCAGAATTTTTGCAATTCTTACCAGAGTGGGGGTTCTGTGCATGTGTATGAGACAAAGATATTTATATACTATTACATGTAATACTGCTACATAATGCTCACATACAGCAGATGCTCTGGACATCCATAGCGATAATTTCGCTCTACTGTGTTACAAAATGAACAATATGCAACTGTATAACTAAGGGTGATATTGCTAAGAATTTAAACAAGACTTTAGCTTTTCTATTCTGGTAGATATATACACTCACTGTACAGACAGTTATGCATATTCAAGCAGTGAATTCAAATGTTTACGAACATAAGATACGTTAATACTTGTGAGACTGTAGATTAATTTGCAACACTAGTCACAATAAATAAAATACTTATATGACATTTTCCTTTGGACCATTATGAATTACAAAGCAACATATAGTGCAGCTAGCACGACAGAATTTTATCCCGAAGTTCATCTGACTTGCTTCCCCCCCCCCCGCCAGCAGGGCCAGAATTGCACCCTTTGTCTAATGTGAGTTTTTAAGAGGAAAAATATGTCCTGCAAAAATGTGCAGAGGAAATCTGAGGTATGTACTCTATGTGCTGGGGGAGGAACGATAAGGTGCAGGTAAAAAAAAACCCAGTAGTTAAATTTCATGTTGATGGTGCTCTTTACCACTGAGTCATAAAGTTAGCGTGTTACGGATTTTGCAGCTTATATCTTAGAACCAAATTCAGGACCTGAATAGGGTTAAGCAGCTACCATGATTTTTGTTACCTTCAACCAAATAATCCTGAAAAAATACATGACTGCTATGCAAGTCACCCGACGGAAAGTAACGGACAATATCTTCTTTTGGCCTGGGGCTTTTATTTTATGGCATTTCCCATTCTTGTTCCCTGTCCAGGGGCTGCGTTCTCTTACCGGGTGGGCACGGGGACTTCGGTCAGAGCACCCAGCATGACGGCCTGCTGCAGCCGCACGAAGGCAATGAACGGGCTCTCCAGGAAATCCACCTCCCCAACCAGCACGTTGGAGGCCTCAGCATCACGGGGCAACTTCTTCATGAATTTATTCTTCAGCTGCGTCGGTGGGAAGAGGAAAATTAAATCTTGTTAGGTATGCAGACAGGGAACATGCAATAAAATATAGCCCATTTTCACCCGCATTTCCTCCTTGGTCATAATATATCAACCTGAGCCATTTTTGTCCAATATGTATCATCCCCACGTAGTCTACTGAGATATGAAGGCTAAGAAGATCATTCTCAGAGGAACAATGCTAATAATGGTGCTTGGAGCCAAGACGATGCTCAAAACACTGTGCCTCTTGAAGCTGCCGTTTCCACCTATGGCCCTGAAATAACGGTGTTATTTTGGGGAGAAAAAGGTGCAGAGCACGGAGGGAGATGAGTCCATCTGGGCGGGTTTCAGGAGGAAGCCCTGCAGCGACTCGCTGCCTGGACAAGGAAGGGCAGGTGCTTTTTACAAGGGAAGGTGCAACTCCAGCATCTGCGGCTGCTGCTGCAGCCATGGCCAGTGCCAGGCTTAACAAAACCAGGACAGCCAGCCTGAGGAAAAGCAGCCCCGAAGGACCAGCACCCTTCCAGCAGAGCACGCCAGGAGCCGGGCGCCTGCTTTTCACTGTGTACACGTCTTTTCAAGTTCCAGGGGAAAGACTGAGCTTAGCATGAGCTTTTAGGAGCACGTTTCCTATGCCTGCGGCTTCTACCCTCACCTAAAATTTGCTCGAGGTTGTCCAAAGCCGTTGCTCCCACTGCCTGTGCAGGCCAGCACACGAGGAGTCACTGGGCAAAAGCAGCAGCTGTGCTGGTTTTGAAACCACCCCGAGTCTGAGGAGCAGTCCCGGTGAGAGACGAGCTCGCTGCCGCTTCCCGCATCACCACCGAGCCCTCAGCTCTCCCCGAGGGGCACACGGGACCACGCGCCGTCACCAGAGACCTCCTGGCCAGGAGAAACCCTGCTCTCACTCCTCCTGCAGAATGATGCCGGGGGGCTGCTCCCTCACCTCCCAAAGACATGAAAGGATGAGAAAGCCTTGGGAAGAGGTGAACCAAGAAGGGGCACCCACGAAGAAAATAAAAGCACCAGGCACGGATGGAGAAGCCAAGGTGGGAACGAGGAAAAGTGAGGAAGAGGGTGGTTGTGTGGAGCCCACCCAGCCTGCATGTGGGTCCTGAGCCAGGAAGGGTTGGGTGGCACAGGAACCCCCTCCAGACAACCACCCTGTGTTAGTGATCCCCCTCCTGAGGAGGCTCCTGGCATTCTGCATGCCAAGGAGGAGGGCTGCGGACGCATATACGTGTGTGTACGTGCATATATGTATAACAAACACAACTGTTTCTCTGAAGTACAATTACGTCTACCCTTAATTCAAGTATTTCACAAAACAGCAACAGAACTATGCACGGAAGTTGAGGGTAAGGGCACTTTTTAAAATTGACCTGTGTTTTATACAGCAGGTCAGTAACAATAATTGCCTGTTTTCAGCATTTACTCTGGTAACACCAGGAAACTCTCTCCTCCAACCCCGCCGCATAACTCAGATACACATAAAACCCCAGCACCAAAAGGCAGCTGATGAGTTGCTCATCATCACGTAGCTCAAAGACCTCTCGTGTTTCCACCACCAGCTGATTATCTGCTGCGTCATCATCTCGTGCCTGCAGCTGATGTCTTACCCTGCCACAGCAACTCTGAACTTGATTCCAGCTCTGTCCTCCAACCCGTAATACCTTTCTGTCAGAAAGAACTTTTAAGAACCTCGCACAGAAGTAAATGAACTGCTGATATCTGGAGTACACACATACACACAACTCTGCCGGACCTGTTGAAAAATCAGTGTGGCTCACTGGTGACGAATTCCACTCCAGCGCAGCTCCCAAAAACGCACAGCAGCTCACACAACAGCACAGCTCCACGAGCTCTCAGAAGACCCGAAGCACATCCTGACTGATGGTATTAATATTTATGAACTAGAAAACCTTAAATGCACAAGAAAAAGTAAAGCATACGGTAAAATTCCTCAACAGAATCTCGGTAACTTTAAACTGATGCTGTCAGTTGTTCCCTGCTTCATAGCGCAAACCTTGGAAGAACAAGCAAATGACAAAACACTCAGGTGCGTTTTAGGGACACACTCAGCAAAACCTGCCAAGGAAACCTGGTGTTCATCCACGGACAGCTTCCTTTGCTGAGCCGGGGTGGTCTGCGGGGTGCAAAAGCAGGCAGGCGGCTCCCTCACCGAGCGCAGCACCCCCGGGGCGGCACGGCCGCCGGCAGAGCCGCGAGGCGCCCGGGGCCGAGGACGACGCTGATCCCAGCGCCCTTTCCTGGGCAGCGGCTCGGGGGTGTCCCCCATTACCCGGACGAGACACAACCCCCCTGCCCGGTCACCCGGGCGAGATGGATCAAAACAGCCTCTGCCACACGCACATTTCGGGTTTCCACTCGTGACCAGCCTGACCCATCATCCTCCTGGAAGCGTCGTGGTTGAAAGTAAAGGCAGAACACTTAGAAACTCGCTGATGCTCTCTCTGAAACAGGGATTTATTTATCCAGTAACTTTCATGCTAAGATAGAGTTTGGGAGCAATGGGGTGCCGTGCGACGCCCTGTGTGCGGCTGAGCTGCGTGTGGCGCAAGGATAAAAGCATGAGGATATTTAACTTTTCTGTTGAGGAGGTGGAAAAACCCCTGGGAAACAGACAAAAGCAGCTGGCAGACTCGCTCCCATCGGCTGCGCATCCCCAAAGGCTCAGGCTGCCCTTTGTAAAGATGGTGAAGGATGTACTGAATATACGATCAAAATCATTGTTGGAAAGGACAGGTTCTTTTGAAATGCAACCAGGTAAATAGAGATAATAGTATATGAAGTACTTGCACAGTTCAGCAAATATTTTGTAGTAAAAGAAATTCACCTAAGACACCAAAATCACTTTCTGGTCGCTCTGGTAATCTCATTTTCTTACCCAGCTTAATTCGACCTGTGATTCCCAGGATGTCCTTCTAGCCTTGTTCTTTTTCTTAATGACTTGTTCCTCATTAACAATGACAACAGCTGTGCCAGAAACATGACAAGAGCAGCTGGCGAAGCTGCCGTGAACAAACACCAGTGCAAACGCACCGCTCATCCCCAGGCTTGCTCATACTTCAGCTCTAGATTTCAGCGTCTTCGAAAAACAACACCACTTCGTTTTTTATTTTAAAAAAGGTTGTATCTCAAATCAAAACAATGTAGTTATTTACTGTATTGTGTCATATTAAAAAAAATAAGTATTTAACAGACTCTCCTATCAGTTTTTGCTGCCTGATGAGCAAGAAAAGCACATAGCAATATACATATTTTCATCATAATTGCAGTTCAACTCTTCCCCTGTGGCAAGCCCACTGCGCACTGTGGCTCTAAACACGGTGAATACGCGTCCTGGCCTACCTCCTCCAGCCCCGTGTCCCAGCGACCATCGAGTCACCACGACAGCCTGTCACAGCCGAGTGGAAATAACCCCAGTGCATCTGATCTAGAGGGAGCTCCCCAGCTCCTGCACCAGACACGCACATCGCACTTTTTGGACTCGAAAAAGGAGCATCGCGATAAAAACAGCACTTCTAGAAATGCCGGAAAGCATCTGTTGTAGTACCTGAACAGTGGGACTCAAAACTGCAGGAAAGCCACCTTAGAAGGCCACCATAAAGTTGTATTTATTAATTTCCAGCAATCCTTCCCAAGGCATCCACATGGTACCTGAGGGCCAGTTCTGTGCTTGCCACCAGTAAATCAGAGCGCTGGAAGGAATCTAGTGACCAGCACCTTTCCCATCAGCCAGCTCCCAGAGTCACACTCTTCTATGCCTCTTCTCCCAAAGTGCAGCTATAGCTTCGCACTCAGAACAGTTCCTCACAGCCTGAAGGCTGTTCTCGTCTCCTCACCTGCGCTCTGTGATGGTGCTGCAGCAGACACCAGCAGGCTCACAGGGCTGACCAAATATTAACCAGTCAAACCATGGAAAAAGCCATCAATTGCTTCTGACCTGATAAGGGAAAAGCACCGCACCAGCAGCTGAGTTTAAAAACAAAGCAGCCAGCCCGTCCTGGCTCTTTTCTGCTATCTTCCTGGCACTTGGCACGTCCTGCGCAGAGGCCACAGCCCAGCACGGGATTGCCCTGCTCCTAAATTATTAAATTAGGTCAAGCAGCCCCAGCAAAGCTCCCGTAGCCTTGGCCGCGCTACTGGGGGGCACCACCGTCTCCATCTCCACCCGACTGCTTAAGGCCTCCGTCTGGCTCAGCACCCCGGCTGAGTCCTCGCAGCCGGGGAGGGATTTCCGAGCGTGCTCAGAGCCGAGATGACTTTGTCCTTAACTTCATCAGCAGCAGAATTAATTTGAAGTTGAAGGCTTTTGAAAATCCTGCCCTCAGTTGGTTCCCAACCCCACCCCCCCGGTCACCGTGGGTGATCTCTGGAGATTCTCGGTGGTTTTCTGGCTAAGGGTGAATGGCAAGGGGGGATGTCCTGCCAGGAGCACACACAGGGGGTAACATGGAACTGGGCTATGAATCCATAACGAGCGCTACGCTGAGCTTTGCCAGGCGACCTGAGGAAGTGCAAAAATGGAAAAAAGTCTCATGAAAAAGCATGAATTATTGATTCAGCAGGAAGAAAACTGCTGGAACAATCCTATTCCTACATGCTTCAGTCAGGATTTCCACCAGAGAATATATTAAATAAGCATCAAGCTTCCTCCTGTGGAGGAAGCCTGGAAAAGCACTACTAGTTCTCCCATGAATAGCATTTTTGGAGAAAACCAGGAATAAACGATACCGGGAAGGTGGCAGCTCTACAATAATGTTCAGCTGTGCTGAACAAGCCTGTATTTGCCCAGCCCCAGGTGCCTTCCCGAACCAGAACCAACAAGCAGGCTCCTCAAGTCCCGTGGCCGATCGGCTCCCGAGGCTGAGGGGACTGGCCCCTCTGTCCAGCACATCAAAGAAACGTGACTAATCTTCAAGAGATAACCACTATAGTGCGGGGGTTTTTTCTCCTCCAAATGAGTTTTGCAGCACCACTCAACATTTTCTTAAATCATTTATCAGACAGGTGATGGGAAATGTGCAGCCAGCACTTACAATCCATTTTGAACCATTCCCTGAAGAAGCTTCAGAAAGATGCGAGTCCTCAGCAGCACCCGAGAACAGGGAGGGAGGAGAGGGAGCGCGGCTGCAAGCACTACCTTCGCTTTCCCTGCACTCTGCTAAACCGAGCAGCGTTCTACCCCGACCTCTAAATGTTATGTTAAAGGCCACAGATCTCCAACACGGTACTTGTGAAAAGGCACGGCAACCTGAAAGTCACGGTCTCCCTAAGTGTATTTTAACACTGTTATTATCGTCAGACACTAAAGATTTATCGGGAACGAAAGCGATTCTGAAGGACACGTTGCTTTTATTGCATCTCTTGTTTGCTCTCGGTCCCATCACCGAGCCGCAGCCCTCGCTGCCTTGTCCTCTCCCTGGTGCCGCGTCCCCTGCGGAAGAAACGGCTGCACAACCAAGTGCACAGCTGCCCGAAAACCAGGAGCAAGAGAAGGTGGAAAGGAGCATTTGGAAAAAACTCACGTGGCTCCTGCCTGTGACCCCTGGCAGACTGTGCAAAGCAATCTGCGAGCTTGTCCAAGGCAAGAGAATACCCAAGGCAAGTGAAACTCCATTAAATGAGTCATTAGCTAAAGCATCAGAAACACAAAGCTAACCAGAAACCCATGATGCAGCACTAAAATTAAAACCAGAGAAACCCTTTAGCTATTCACATTACTGTAACGATGCTCCAGGCTTTGCTACACAGCCTGCGAGGAACATGCAGGCGCTGATCTTTGGAAAAATCTGGTTGTTCTCTGACTAAAACCTCTGGCTGTGTGAGCTGAAGTTCAGGTAAAACACCCCATCTGTCCAGGAACCGTCTCCCTTGAAACTGAGGTTACAAGCCTGTGAAAGCTCGAAGTGAATCGCTCTTTGGGGACCGAGCTCGGCAGGAGAACAGCAGCAATAACAACCTCCTCACCCCATCAGCCCTGCTTGCTTTTAAGTGCCAGCTGCACTAACGGGGCTGATTAACTGATATGGGACACAGCTAGTACATTCACACGCCATCCTACACCTGTTTTACCTCAAGGTAAAGCTTTTGCAGCTAGGTCTTGTTTGAAAAATCAGACTATGAGAAAGAAGGGCAGGGACAAAAGAAAATGTGTTAGTGAAGTGTGAGCTGACGAGTGGTTTGAGCCATTCTGCCATGGGCAGAGCCGCTGCCTGGGTGGGGAAGCACCGCTGCTCTCCCCTGACAGCACCTGCGTCTGCAGCAGGGGAGCCCCGTGTGCTTACAGCAAAGGGAAGCAGAACAGAAAGAGGTTATTTGGGTCTAACACCATTACAGAGGTACAGTACAAAACTAACAATAATCCCTGTCTCATCCCTACAGTAACAATATCGATAAACCAAAATCTGAACAAAACCCTCATCCATCCCACCTAAGGAAGCCATAAAGAGATACTTATTTCATAACCCGCCACCCTGTAGCCATGAAAGATCTGAAGTGTGCACTTGAATTCCCTTTCCCATTGGCATTGCTGCCATCAGTGGAACAGAGCGACCAAAGCAAACACCACCAGCATGAAAAATTGAGAATGCTATCTACCGGGCAAAAATCAAACTTGCCGTTTCCAGGCTTGGAAAAGCAAAGCTACTGGGGTTATCCCCATCCAGTAGGGAAAATCTTCCACTCCTCCTCTTCTCCATCACGCCCTTCATCATTTTAGAAATCTCCCTCCTCTTCCCCAAGCCACCCTTTTTCAAGCTGAAGACCCCCAGATTATATTCAGTGTCTCCAACAGAGTCCATTCCAACCCCATCCTCCTCACCTTACCACGTGCCATTTCTGACTTCACTACATTCATCGTCCTTCAGCATGGCGGTGGTCAAAGCAGGCAGAGCTGGACTGCAGGGGCGCAGAGCCGGGAGGGAGCCCTGCAGGGAGCCGTGGGGAGGCCGGGAGGGAGCCCTGCAGGGAGCCGTGGGGAGGCCGGGAGGGAGCCCTGCAGGGAGCCGTGGGGAGGCCGGGCCGTGGCTGTGCTGCGGCCTGCAGCTCCAGTCCAGGGCACAGCACAGCCCTGCCACACATCAAACCCGCGGGCGCTGCGAACGTACGGCAATACCGAGCACTTAAAATAATGATCGTACAGATTACCATCACAAGCCCAACGGCGTTCGCGGTGCTTTGTGTAACTGAAGGAAGGCTTAATGCTCCCTGATCCGGGGAGAAGGGATCCAGGTCCCCAAGCTCCTGCGACATCGAAGCCAAGCACAACATGAGGGATCTGGTTCTATGATTCTCGTGGGGTTTCCGCACTTGAGCACAAACACACGGTGTTTCTGTACTTGAGAAGGCTAATTCCCCCAGGAATTTCAATCTGCCTCTCCACCTCTGTTTTTCTGTTTCTGTTCAGATGTATATTTGCGACAGCCTTCCTGTAAGTTATCCTCGCCTAAAGGGAAACCTTCAGCGCTCTGCTGTTTGTCTACGCACACGACTCCACCACCCAGGAATGCTGATACTCTGCGGTGAGAAACCTCACATGCAAAACTGCCCTCTGCATCAAGAAAAAAGGCCAAAGTAAATGCAACTCCAGTTAACTAAACTTCCTAGACACACCTCCTTTCCTTCTGAAAAGTGGCAGCGAGCTGTACGGGAAGACAAGTCACTACCATTTCAGCTCCATGGAGTGAAAGTAGGTCACCCGGGCTGACAGAGCCAGAAATTCGGGGTCTCTGCTTGTGACGGCAGGGACGAGGAGACGTGGTTCAAGCAGGAGAAGCAGCGGATCACTCCCACCATGAATCACTGGACCTCCCTCCCACCAGCGGGAAGCATCAGCACCCCTGCCCATCGGTCCCCAGGAAAGGCAGGAGCGCTGCTCTCAACAAGACCCGTTTCTTTTTTAGCTTTCGAGCTGCCTTTGGCAGGGATTCCCCGTTGATATGGAAACACCGTTTGGAATAAACAGTGCACACAGAACAACAAATAAGAAGAGGTTTGTGCCTCTCTCTGACTAACCATATTCATTCAGAGCTGTTCTTTGTCCCACATACGAGCCCTTGCATATGTGATAACACCAGGTCAGTTAACTCCCCTTATACCAACATATATTCATTTTCTCCCTGCTACTGCATCAGTTCAGCGGCAACAGGTCTCTGATAAATCAGATTTTATTTCTTTAAACGCCCCCTTTATTTCACAGCTTGGGCATTAGAGAAGTCACAGTGATTCAGCCATTCGGAGCTGCCAAGGACATTCTCACAAAGCCCGAGCAAAGGATTTCTCCCAGGACGAGGCACAGAAATGCTCTCAGCATTGGGAACACGGGCCCAGCTGCCGACGGCAACACGGGGCTGCTCAAGGCTGCACTTCCACTCTTCCACATAACTTTGGTTCACAGATAAAGCTCCGACCTTTGAGCTACAAAAATAATTTCAAAATATTTTCAAACTATTAAACCCTACGTGAGTCAAAAGCTAACTCATAAGTCGTGCTGTAACGCCATCAACAGCCACCCGTCCCCTGGGTATTGCAAAGAGGATTAAAACCTTGTCCTCTCCGAAAGGTTGCTCGAGCGGGGAAAGGATGCTCCCTGAGCTGAGGAAGGAGCGCCTTTAACAGCAAGAGAACCAGCCACGAGTGCGGGATGGCACCAGCAGCAGAGAGGAGGCCGTGATGGCTGGGATGCTGCTGTGGCAGCTGTACCGGGCTTCTCTTCCACAGCCCTGTTTCAGGAACCCTCTCGGACAAAAAGCTACGTGTGAGCTGGCAGGAGTTCAGAGAAGAACAATCACAACTAGAAAGTGGCTGGGAGACATAACCATATCAGAAAAGCTTATTTGCATTAAATATACAGCTGTGCAACTTGGCTAAGACACTTGTAAAAAAGCAGATGTGTTAGATCCTTTCTAAGTATATCTGGTTTAACAATTTAAGGCATGAAGATGACCACTTTAAATTTATCTCAGCTGAATTTTTACCGTGCATTTTCAACTCGCCTGCCCCTTTTCCTGCAGTAGGCTAATGCAAACTTTCAGACCACGTATGGGCAAGCTCAGTGCAGCAGGAAAAGCGCCAGCAACCAGGCAGCCCGACCCAAACGAGCAGTGGAAACATACATACATGTGGACATGCCCAGGTTTGCTGCAGAGCCCGTCCGAAGCGCCTGCCTTTTCCAGACCCACCTCTGCTGTAGATCAGATTCGGCTAAACCACAAGGCTACAATTTTTTTCTCAGCTCAAGGACACTTAATTAAGTCTTTCAGTTTGACACCATTCAATACGGCGTTCAGTGAATAACTTGAGAAAACGGTGTGGCTCCCAAGAGCTGGAGGAATTGTCGTGCCGTGACAAGTCCTGGTGGTTCAGACAGCGCTCCAGCGCCGCTGCTGCATCGGGCACCGGAGCCTGGCACAGAGCAGGTGCTGAGATGTGGGTTTATTATTGGGAAAGCAGAAAAGAAAGAAAAATTGTCCAGAAGGGCTGCCGCCTCTGGTTGTTCATCTAGCTGCAAATGGCTAGTACATTAACTGCAGCCAACACCTCATAACGTAAGACAAATGAAGGCAAATCCCTTCTCTGCACTGCTGCCTCAGAAGACGTGTTCTGTCAACACAGATACAACGAAAGGGAACACACCTCCTCTTCCCTAATCGTCCTGATAAACTGCCAAAATGTCAAGGAAGCCCAAAGTGAAAAAACAGCCAAGTCAAAATGTGGTGGCCTTCACAGAAGCTATTGATCACGAGAACGGTTTGAGTCAGTGTCTGAGAGACACGGAGGGTGCTGAACCAGGCTCTGCTGCAATCTCTAACACAGCACAAAGAATGGAGTTGTCGTTCTCAGGGCAGGGAAGAGCTGCTTCACGCGATTCGCCCAACGGCGATATCCATGAACAGTCCTGCCTGAGCCGTGTGAAGCCGCCTGTGTGCCCAGCGCTGCCGGCCGGAGGGGCCGGCCTTGTTCAGCCCCTTGTTCAGCCCCAGGACCAGCTTCACGCACACGCTGCCTGCCCAGAGGGAAACCTTCCTTCCGAGCCCCCGTTTGCCCCTTCGCTTGGTGCACCTCCTGCAAGTCAGCACGCGCATAGTGTGGCAGTGAAAACGGGAAGAGCAGCTTTCTTCCCCTCTGTGCTGCTTCCCCCACAGACTCCCACAGCTTTTTGCCTCTTGTAGACCTTAAATAGCCTGTTATGGCTTTTTATCCTACAAGCTCAGCTGGGAATGTGATGGGCAAAAAGCGTTGTAACACTTTGGTGATGCTCAGCAGATCCCAGTGCCCTGAAATAACAACAGAAATCAAGACTGAACATCGCTCGGAGAAAATACACACACTTTGCTCAACCAGAAACGCTGCTTGCTGCTGCCCGTGGATGCTCCCCACCTTCTGTCCTAGGCAGGTGAACGGGAAAGGGGAGCAGAGTGCTCTGGTCTAGGTTTGAAAAGAAATAAGGTGGACAGTGCTGTGCTTTAACAAAGGAAAACACCTATTTTCTGCTAGAGTTGTGGTTTGTCCCTTTCTCGTGGCTCACCTGTGACAACAGAAAGAATCAGAGGCAGATGGAGCCAGAGAGAGAAGGAAAAAGGTGCTGGAAACAGGCACATGGCAGAGGACAGCGATGTTTTCCAGCACACGGGCACGGCACGAAGCAGCTTGGTTTGAGATCCCCCTCCCAGCGATGGCACGGCCACCACGCAAAGCTCGAGGGTCCACACTGTGTCGCCACTGACCATAACCGACCCTGCACTGCCAAAATCAACGATAAAACACCATCGTATTACATTGTCCTTTCCTTACACCCCCAGTTGTGACCGCCAGCCTACGGACAGCAGCCGCTGCCTGCGGTCAGGGTGGGGGGCACCATCTTTTCTCCGTCCCAGGCACATGAGACCTGGAATCGACATTATTGATGCAAATTTTGTGATGAGTAATCCGCAGCTAAAAATTTTCTGCAAACTCCACATTTTGGTAATTGGCCCTTCCTTTTGTTGGTTCAGCTTTACAATCATTTGCTTTCCGTAAATTAAAGGGGAAGAAAAGTAATATGACATTTGAAATGTAGCAGACAGCCCAACCTTACAAGTAACCCAGGACTTTATGACTTTCAGAATTCCACATCATTTTATGATGTGACGTAGCCTTATTCTGATGGCAACCTTTTTCATCCAGTCTCAAATACAAGGAGGAGAATTACACAAAGCCTGTGAACATGCTCTAACCCCACAATTTTCCAGGAAGCAGACTCTCCTCCACTAAAGCCGCTAATCTAACTGCTTATCACATGCCCATAAAGACTTCACATCAATGGGGAAAGACAGAATAAAGAAGTGAATAACAGTACATTGGAACTGCTTTTAGAGGACGTAATGACAGTAAAAAATAGTACAATGATCCTAACATTATCGAAGAACAAGCCAAGCACACAGGTCATAAGTCCTGCTGCGGGACAGCGGGGCTGGCTGCAGAGCCCCGAGTTCGGACCCTCTTTGCTCTGGCATTTACGGAATGGGCAGCGCTTTTTCGGCTGGTCCTTTGGAAAGAGCTGAGGATTCTCTGCCCTTTCCCAAGAGGGATCCTAAGTTCATTTTCTTTGTGAAAAGAGCTTAATGGTTACCCCGTAAGAAGATTAACTCTGAAAAGTGTATTAAGAAGGCAAAGGGTATGAGAAAAACAAAACAAAAGCAAGATCAAAGTAAATCCAAAGTAAGCATAAAACCCAGCTCTTCCCTAATGGTAGAGGAACCAACCTCACAAAGCTTACCATCGGTAAACCTGAGTGCTGTCTATGATTTTCATAAAACCACATCTCGTTATTGCCACCTGCTGCCACTGTGTCTCCAGACCACTGTAAATATTTTCTCTCTGTGTGGCCATCCTCAGCTCTGTCTTCCATCTCATCTTGGCACTCAGCAAGAAAGCCCCTGAGCCGACGGGACCTCTCACCAGTCCTGCCTCTGTGTGCTGGAGCCAAGACCAGCCTCTCAGCACCGGAGTTCCAGCCCCGGGCGTGCTGGGGGTTCCTGTGGTCGGTCACCTCCCCTGACCGCTCCCCGTCCCTCTGTCCCCGGAGCAGGCCGACCCAGCTGCCAGCACCTCCAGCACGTGTCTGCCTTTGAAAACCAGCGGCTTACCTGCTATCTCCGCAAGGATGCTGCGGGACGGGACAAAACAGGTCCCTGCAGGCCTCACGGAGGGCACCTGCAGGGAGGATCTGGGCAGATCTCAGGAGCACCTGAGCACGCCCAAGGCTCCCCAGGACCCTCCAGTGCCGTGCCCTCAGCCGGGCCCGAGCAGTGCGAACGCTCTCCGTCCCGCCGCGCCAGGAGCGCCCACCTCACCCCGGTGCTGCCGTGGCACGGCCTGTGCAGGCGGGAGTGCACCTGCCTGAGCTTAAACCTCTCCACAGAAGCGTCTGTGTCAGGAGGGCCGCTGCAGACAGCAAGGCAATTGGCCGAGAGGCAAGTGGCCCACCTGCAACCTGAACCAACTCTGCAACTCCAGTTCTCTGCAGAGACTGAGAAATAAGCTCTGAAGAACAGGCTGGACGCAGAGAAGTGCTTGTGTTTGGAGGAATCCATCCAGGCTGCTGCTTTTGTAGCTGCCATCCCAGCTGCTTACTGCCCCCTTAATGGATTATCTGAAAAAAAAAGAAGAACCCAAACCCAAGCCGCCTGAAAGCAGCCTTGCTGGGGTGACCAACTCAGCACTGCCACTCCAAGAGGAGACAGAAGCGGGCAAGCGTATTAGGTAACACGTTCCACTCTCCTGCAGAGAGCTTCCCCTGTCCTTTTCCAGGCTGGTTTTATTCCCTCTAGCCCCAAGTCCATCCTTGGAAATCCCCAGTTGTCAGGAACATGGAAATAAATGGAACAATTCAGCACTTTCAACAGTCACAGCCTCCAATTAATAACCTCGAGTGCCTGCGGTAACGCTCATCTCAGTGCTGCCCGCGCCTGCACAGAACCCGCAGCGGGCCCGGCACCGGGACTCCACACGCCAGGCAAACCACCCACGAGTGATCTGCTCCTGCTGCAGCTCCAGCCGAGGACCCCAAACGAACCCTGCAAAGACACATCGGGGTCGTGCAATGGGAGACAGCGGTTTCCAACTTGGACCTTACAACGTGCAGGGGAAAGGAGCAGGGAAGCCAGAGGCGGCTGCTCAGGACCAGCTGGCTTTCCCACAAGTATGCGAGGGAACTGTTGCTGAGCAGAGACAGGGCGTCTCAGGAAGGAGAAAGTCAAAGATCACCGGGGGTGGAGGCCGGCAGCTGGGCAAGACCTCCGCAGGTGTGCTAAAAATGCTGGAAAGGATGGCTGCTCGCAAACCCCACCGCCGCTTCAGCTGGATGAGCATCCCGCTCCTGCTGCCTGGGCTGCACGGGGCGCGAGCTGCTCCAGGGCATGGTCCTGCGGCCCCTTCCTCAGCATGCGGGTGACAACCACAAAACCCACGCTGTCAGGCTAAATAATGGGAGGGCCTGAGGTCGTGCTGCGCCTACAAAGCACTGGGCACCAGCACTGCTCTGATAAAGGGAAAGGGAGAGAGACAGAAAGAAATAAAAGGCAAAAAATTTTCTGAGGAGCATATTTCACAGCTCGAAGAGAGAGCATCCAGAAGCTCTATTTGAATTTTACCAATTTTGCTCAATAAGAACCTGCTGAAACACAGATTAAACACAGACTATTCTGCTTATAAGGTCATTACATTGTTGACTGTACCATTCCAGTTAGTATTAAAGGCTGCAGAACACAAAATAAGGATCCAGGTAGGCAGAAAAGTTACCGAAGGTACACAGAAGTTTGTACAAAGCCTGTCTCCTTCACCTTTGCAAAACCAGAGATTGCTAAAAGAACTCAGGTCCCAGCCCCGCTCCAAGCACGGGGTATAAACCGCCTGCAGCCTGCCGCAGCTCAAAGCCAGGCTGGCCTCTCGCACACACACGAGTAAATAAAAACTGGAACAGCTTCTTTCTACAGCAAATTCATATTTCACTATACGGCCTCGTTAATTGTCAAGCTTCCAGATGGGATATGGAAATTATGATAGCCAGTCACTCTGCTGTCAAGGCAAGAAAATCCGTGCTCTTTCCATCTCCTGTTGTCAACCCACCGTGAATTATTCCCTCGTCTCCCGTACAGAATGCTAAGTTCTGCTCATTAAAGTTGCCAGGCATCATCACAACTTCACAAACTTGATCAAGACACAAGTTTCAGTCAATCAGTAACAAGAACTGAGATCTAAGGTGGTTTTCTCAGGTTGGCTTCGAAACGCGTGCAGGACAAGGGTTCCATTGTGCAAAGTTCATCGGCAGGACACGGGCTAATTAACTAAGCAGCTTTTTGGAGCTCTGTAGTTTTCAAGTAACGGTTTTCACTATAAACAGTTGGGCATTATTTACATTGAAAGCCAGAAACTTTGGAATGCCCTTCCAAAGTGGATTTATTAACAGAACTCACTATTAGCACTGCCGAAACACCTATTTTTATACTCAATTTTCTGTGTCCAGAGACAGCAGGAGGGGGGACTGAGGCTGTTTGTACTGCTGAGACCTGCTGCAACATTCAGACCCAGCTTTCTGCTAGCCTGTCCCTAAGACCCCGATTATAATGTGATTAAAAATGTAAAACATAGCAGTCTATCCAACGATATAAGCCATTTTAGAATCCTACTCGTTCCTCGGGTGTGGCTGCATGTATTAAAAGAAGTAGGTATTTTGCAAAACCAACCAGCCACGGCAGACGTATGCTGCAGCTCTGAATGACACCGAGGTCAATGCAAACCACATTCCCTCCCTTCCCTTTCCACAGAACTATTTTTATTTGTCTAAATATATACTTAAAATATTTAATCACTCTGAATTCACTTTTCTACATGGATTATGTTGCTGTGCCCCTTTAAGGCAGAGCTGCACTTACAGAAGGTTGTAACCACCTATTGTTTGAGGGACTAGAGTCGCTCTCAGCTCACCAGCGTTACTGTGTTACCCGAAACATTTTCTAAAGTAACTCTCATTTGCATTCAGAATAACTGTGGCACTACAGAACACTGGAAGATGTTAAAAAAAAAAAAATCCTCCAAAAGAAACAGTCATGCTTTGAGAATAACCCACTTTTTGAATCAAGACAAAGGTTTTTTTTAAATTTGCACAGAGACTTTATTGAGCCACCAGTTTCCTGAGAGTTCAAGTAAACTCACTCTTACCCCTCCGACTCTGAAACTCTCAGAAAGGATGAGAACACAAAGCAAGGCCACATGATGTACTCCAAAAACATTACCCTAGCCTAAGAAACCAGTCAAATTCAGGGACACTTGTAAGAAAGAGCTCAGTTCTGTGGGCACTGGAGGCCAATTTTAACTTCATTACTCATCTTCTCCTTGAAGCTGTTCTGCCACGGTTCCCTTTCAGCACAGTTGCACAGGGTGAGGTAACACACAATCACTTTGGCTGGAAGAGACCCTTGGGGTCATCGAGTCCAGCGGTTATTAACCCAACCCTGTCCCTAAGAACCTCATCTCCGTGTCTGCTCAACCCCTCCAGGGATGGTGACTCGAGAACATCGTCTCTTACACCAGCTGCTGCAGCAGGGACTCATTCCCGTAAACGCTCCTGCCCTGAACACAGGCCCTGTGCAGGGGACCCTTGCTGGAACCCCTGAGGAAGACGATGGGAAATCTCTCAGCATCTGGCAGTTCCCCGCTCCGTTCTCATGGACATCAGCAAGGCCCCATGCACGTGGTGTCCCTTGCTTCAGGCCTAGCCAGAGTTTAACCTGCTTCTTCCAAGGGCTGGTGCTTAAAACACAGAAAATTCAGTCGCAGGACTCAGAAATACTCTACTCACCTTGTTCGACCTCTTCTTCTGCTTCAGTTTTACCGCGCAAAGTCTCTTCCCCCAGCATGCAGCTCCTAACCACACACACGACCAAGCGCAGCGCGAACCTGCAGCTTACCTGGTCCTTCTCAGGCTTGTCGGAGATGTCGTTCAGGCTGGTGGAGGTCAGGTTTCTGTGAGCCATGGCTGGGCTGCCTGTAAGAACAATGTCAACACCAGTTAAAGCACCTGTCCAGATCCAGTCAGAAGGACACAGAGGCTCAGGCTACAGCAACACCCTTCCGTGCATGGGGGAGTCTGAGACCCTGCCGGGCTGCTTTCCGTGACTTTCCGTGGCACGTGGGACAGGAAGAGGCAAACGCCTCCTCCTGTCTCAGGGCCTTCTGCAGCTCCTGTCAGTGGGAGAAGCAGCCAGTGCTGAGGCTGGTGCTGCTGGGTCAGCCAGGACCTGGCTACAGGCCGCAGCAGGGCCGAGGGGCCCTGGTGGTCACTCCTGCCCGGGCATTCCCACCCTACACCCCTCAGCATCCCAGACCGGCTGTGCCGCTCACACAGGGAGCGAGGCCAGCAGCTGCTGGTCCTTCCAAACAGCCAACGAAAACCAAAAACTGCCATCTTCCTTCAAGTCATCTCCTTAGCTAAACGTATGAACCTTACGGATTTTGCCAATTAAAACAACATGTGCACCAAGCTGGCCAAAAGTCACGGATTCCTGACCCTGGATACTCTAGAGATGAAGAAAACCATCAAAGAGCTGCAGCAGTTCAGCTCCGTTCCTTTTCCAAATGCCAACTGCTCATCTGTAAACCTGACATTCAAGCACCACAAACGGGCTACCAAGCAGCTGCTTGCTCTCTTATTCACTACTCTTCCCACTTATTTGTATGTTCACAGACAGAACTTACGAAAATAGTTCTTAACAACTTGGGGGAAAAGCCCCATGATTTCAGAATTCAGTTCTACAATCCCACTACCAGCCTCTGAACTGAAGAAACCAGAAACATTCATAATCACAAAAGAAGAAAAACACGTTTTAATTTTTTTTAAAAGGAGAATTCTGGGATGGAAGCAGTATTGAAAGGTGCAGCAGCCAGCATGCATTTTTTAAATCATTCTGAAATTCCCATCCCTTCTCACCCGCTCCCGCAGAAACCAGCAGCATAGCAACAGGAGCTGTTATCACCATTCTGACCGTGACTGTAACTGGGAAGACAGAAAATACTCAAAAAGAAATGGCACTGAGGCCTTTCCCAATGTAGGCTGTGTTCTGAGAGGACTTATGCTTTGCTATTCATACTCAAATTCAAGTCCAAGTTTTCAGTGTTCATCAGCTCCCAGTGTGAACAAGCTCTACAACAGATCTCCATAAGGATCAAAAACAACCCCACGAACGGGAATAGCAAGAAAAAGATCTGGACTCTCAGAGCTGGGTTTTCTTACAACGTACTCAATGTCTGTGCAAACAGATTTAGAGCACTTTTTCCTTACGAGCCCCTTGGAATCACAATCTAACTGCTGTGTGTTACCGCTACATCCAGAACATCAACACGGCAAAAGCCTAAGACGATTAGATCTCATAAATGGGGCACCTCCAGCTTCTCCTCTTCCGGCTGGTACTGCAAGGCAGGTTTAAGGCCTCACCTATCTCTACCAAGTTTTTACCAACACATTTACTCAGAGAGTGAGAAATGCCACCTGGCAGGCTGGTTTCAGCTACATGTTTTAGTAAGCATTCTCCTAATTAATTACGAGGAAGCCAGACTTAGAAATGTCTACAAACTTTGATTGAACGTTTGATGTGAATCTGTAGATAGCAGATAAACACATCAATAAAAAAGGAAAAAAGTGATCAGGCTTGCTCACGCGTGTTGTGCCTGTTACACGGCACAGACACCACTTTGTTCAGAACCCCTTCTGTGACAGGAATGTTTAATAAATATTTGTACTTGGTAAAAAGCAAAGCTGGACGAAAGAACCCCAAAATAAACTCAAGTTATTGTAAACCTGAAGCCAATTGAAACCTAGGGCTCCTTTTTCTTGTATGGTACAATTAATTATCTTTTAAAGGTTGCAAAGACTGCCAATTCTGGGAAATCTTCGACAAGTATATAATGTACCCGTAGATTAAAATGACAAAGTGAAACTCGATGCAGAGATACACATGGCTGCTTTGCAAATCTGAGCCAATAAAATCCAATAAAGATGCAGGGAAGCAGTTTCTTAAAAACACAAAGCTGGTTCACACTGCTAATTGGTGTCACACAGCTCGGTGACTCAAAGCAAAGTTTCTATGGGTTCACCTGAGTGCAACGGAGGGGAATTAAACAAGAAAGACTTCAGCGGAGTCAAACGGACCTGGAGAAACAGCAAGACCTCCAGAGATGGGAATACTGGGGGCCTTTCGCACACAGTATTTTTCCGGATTATGACATTTGTTTGCTTTGTTTACTAGGAGTCCAAGACTTCCAAATGATCCTTAGGAGCTAATTGCCCTTCTTTCTAGAGAAAGCAGCTAATGACTTTATCCCAACTTGCTAGCAGCCTCTTTCTGCCAACCTGATCAACATAACCACATCAAACCCCCGGCAGCTCTTCTCCAGGCATCCTTGGCTTGAGGTTTCCCATTTTTATTCCATACTTGGACAGACCCATGTGCCAAAAACCTTGTTTGCCTTTTCCATTGGTACCCACTGCTTTAACCGAGGTACCACACTGCCCTACAGACACATGCTCCTGACCATCACAGCTGCAGCAGCACTACAGGGGAGAGCAAAGACAATGTATGGAGCCTACGAGGGAGCAACATCAGACAAAACTCTGTACGACAAGAAGCAAAGGGCTCTCATGAAGCTCCTTTTGTCACAGAGCCCTTCGGAGGAGGAACGTTCCCCTCCTGCCCATAAATCCCTAACTGGCAAGTCAGCGCTGCTCTGGTATTTTCCCTACAGAAACTGCCTGTATGACAGTCATATTAACAGTAATAATACGACAGACTTATTTCGGCCAGCGGCAAAGCTCCCAGCAGGAGGCGAGCAGGAGCGGGAAGGCAGCCTGCCCTGCACGGCTTTGACACCAGCCCCTCCCGGAGCTGGGAGCGCCTGGGCTGCAGCTCCAGCCTCTTGGCACAGCACACGCACCTCGTTCGCTGCTTCTTGCCGTCGCTAGACCGGCCTTGCATTAGGAGATCTGGGCACCAGAAAGTTAAAAAGTACTCTTTGTTCTGTGGAGGTAGAAAGCGTCTCATAATCCCAACCTAAATAGAGCTCTCAGGCTAAGACGATTCGTATCTCCATCTCTGTGCAATAAATTCTACACTTAATGCCGACAGCCAAAACCTCTTGAGTACACAGTGTGATTTTTTCCCCTGAAGTTTGGTGTCTGTGCATCTCATCTTTCGAAGACACTTTACAAAGCCTTCAGGTTCAGACTAGTCCCGCTCAGTACGGACTCTGACAATCCCTAGAACACAGACTGGAAACCACAAGCATTGTCTTCTCACCAGCTTTGCTGACCTAAGGAACTTGCCAGTGTCTCAGCTTGCATTTAGAATCTTCCCAAATCCCTGCATGCATCTCGACGGCCAAGCCAAGGCAGTAACAGAGAGATGCTGCTGGAAATGCAAGATGCAACTTGTCCAACATTGGCTCGAAAGCCATTTGGCTCTGTGGTCACAGTGGCCTGAGTCAGCTCAGCCTTCTAACTCGCATTCCCAACGGTTGTGCTCTCTGGAGATCCAACGCCAGGAAACACGTGCCCAATAGGCACTTCTTAATGTTCGTGTGACAGGACAGCTTGTAAGAGCAAATCTCTGCAGCAAACCGACTGTTTTGGAGATCACAGTGACACAAGGTGACGTCAGTCTCCATGGTAAGCCTAGCAATACCCCTCCTGAGACAGACCTCAAAGAGGGGAGAAAAAGCCCTGGAAGCCTGGGGAATCCCCAGGTGAGTGGCTTCTCTGGCTAGAGGGGAATGTGGGAGCAGAAGGAAACGAGAGGCCTCGTCTATAGGTGCTCTATGCCTTCAACAAACCAGTGGAGTAAAAGGTTTCTGCTGCTGAGACCTCAGCCAGAGACTTTAGCACATTATGTCACCCCTACACAGTTTGCTAACTAAGGATAATTTCCCAATTCAGGCCTAATTTAAATTACAGTCTCTCTGGCCAACACGATGCGAGTGTCTCCTTGGCTGTGCTCACACAAGTGCTGGTGCAAGAAGTCAGGCAGTCAGTCCAAACCCCTCCGTGTTGTTATCTCTTTTGACTAAAAGGCTCGATAATCATCCTTCACAGTGAATACCCAACGTTCAGATTTCTGTGCACTGCTACGGCCTGTGAAGAGCATCCCTGCGCTGCAGCTTCCTGGGAACAGCCCGCTCTGAGGTCAGCAACGCTCCGAACAAGGAATATTTTACAAAGGATAATAAGAGAGAAGCTGAGTCTGAGACAAGTCCAGCCCATCACTGAGAGATAAAGCTGGCAGGGCCTGCTGGCTGTGAGACACAGGCAGCCTATTTTTGCATTTCATTTCTATGGAAGTTAACATATTTAAGCTCCTTGCACTTATAATACTGCATTGGTGGCAAAATTCACAAAGCCAAAGGATATTTCAACACATGAAATGTCACTTGACGGCTCAGGAGACTGCTGCCTGAAGGGGCAGATGGAGAAAGAAAAAAAGCCAAACAGAGTGAAAAAGAGCACAGCAGCTGTTCCACCAAGAGCGCGCTCGCCCTCTTCCCCCATTAATGTGGCCACAAGCGCTAACGACACAGATGGGTGCGAGCTAAGGAGCCGGGCCGGTGCGAGTTCCCCGTCCTGCGCCCTGCGTTCCCCGTCAAGCGCCCGCACTTACTGATCCAGCCCAGGCTGGGGCTGCGCGGCACCGCGGCGGCGTGGCGCGGCGAGCGCGCGGCGAGGCAGGGCACCGAGCTCTCCAGCGGGCTGCGCGCTTCCCCGGCAGCAGGCGTGCCAGCAGCAGCAAGGGGGAACGGAGCAGAGGGGAAAAGGAAAACAAAGTTAAAGAAAGAAAGAAAAGCTCCAGCAATCGCACGAGCAAGCCAGTTGGGAGAGAAGAGAGTCCGAACACGCGCGGTTACACACACGAGTGCACCTTTGTGCGTACGCTGGTGACAAAAGTGGTTAAGTCTACTCATTTGGAGCACAACATCCACCTTTCAGGGCTCAGTTGGCAGGTCTGGAACTGTTTTTTCATCCTTGGCGTTTCAAATTCAGGCAGATTCGAAGTGGATTTCCAGCAATCGGACGAGGCAGCTGCAGTTCTGGTTGTGCTGAGCGCCCCCGAGCTGCGGTGCAGTCGGTAAGAACGGCAGACACATGCAGCTTCTGTCAGCAACTCAGGTCGCTTCCCTGCAGGAGCCAACTTTGAGCATCCTGACTATACATATATATATATACACCTACCTATACATATACCTACCTCTCTCTCTCTCTATATATATACACACACCTACCTATACATATGCCTACCTACCTATACATATATATATATATATATATACCTACCACCAGTGAAGGCTGGAAATGCAAACCTTATTCTGCAATGCTTCAAATAATGCAAACAGCTAAATGCACTGGTGGGATTCTTCAGGAATCTCTCGAAAACATCTCATTTCTGACTAAAAACTACTCTGCACCTGTGCCGTTACAATCCAGCTGACACCATCAATCAACTCTCCTAAGGGACTGAGGATGATATTTGTATAAAAAACACCGTAACTGAACAAAGCTGAACTGCAATGTAGAATAAAAACTACAGAGGAGGAAGTTTGGAGGTGTTGCGCTGCAGCCAGCCAGCCTCAGTGCTGCTTTATCTCAGCTGTTCCCAAACTATTCTGTCAGCACAGTGAAAATAAATAACGGTCATGGTGACGGGTGGCATGCCATAATTTATGAGGGTCAAACGCTCACACATCACTGTTTTCTGCAGCCGCTGCCAGCTCAGTTTTGTATGATTTGACTGTTTCTCTTCAACGCTTTTGCCACGGGCTCTCACAGGTGTTAAGTTATACAAAACACCAGCAGGTAAGAGGCTTTTAAACAAAAAATAGCAAAAGGAATGCAGTGCAAACATCATAACCGAAGTACAGGTAAACATTTATCGAAGAGTCCTCAGACAGCTGCACAAGGAAGGGTGACCATGGTTCTCATTTTGAGTGGCAAAGCCAGGGCAGAGCCGCGTTCAGGCAGAGGAGTGCAGGGCTGCTGAGAGCCTCTAACCTACACGGCACCTATGGCAGCCTCTAACCTCTACAACACCTACGGCAGGGGTGCCCTCAAAAGCTGCACCTGTGCCAGGAGAGGACACCAAGAACTCTTAGAGCCAGCTCACAAAACAAGACACACAAAAATGGGCAGAGAGCCCTGCAGGAGTTCAATTGAAATGTAAAATTGAATTGTCCTGGTTGGACATTTCATCCTGCTCACAACTTTCTACCAATAGAAAGAAACAAGAAGGGCGGTGTCTTTGTAAGGGAACTTTGAGTAATTACGTGGTACAGCTTTGTCTGCTTGGCTGTTTGATAATCATCAGTTTCCTGTTGAACAGACAACAAAGCAGTGCTTTGATTTGTCCTCCTCCATCCTATGCCACACAAGAAATTTCCATCTTTTGCACAATTTCTTTCCCAAGAGCAAAAACATTTCTGAGAAAATATCCTCCCAGAAACGTGATTCAAATATCAATCTTTATGACACAGCCATGAGTAAAAACTACTCGGTGCACACCTTGGCCGTTTAAGAGTTGGGTGTTTGTGCCGATCAGATTGCTATGGAGCCTTGATCTCCAAGAAGAGCAGTGAGAGCAGACCGGGGGAAGGTGACGCCCGCGGCTGCAGCCCCCCCAGGAGCTTCGCCAGCCCGAGGCAGCAGCCGGATGCCCAGGGCAGCGGGACGGCCGTCGAACACGGCTCCTGCGGCTGCTGCATTTCCATCCCATTTCACACCGCCGGGGCTCGGGCTCCTCAGGAGACGGACAGAACGTGGCAATAGCCACATACTGAGGTGCTTTACAGAGAGATCTGCAACCGAGCGAAAATGCGCGAGTTTTCGTGGGCTAAGTGTTGGCAACTTCTGCTTCTTTACCTTTTTTCCTGCTTTATGCAAAAAGAGTATCCTCAGGCACATTCAGAAGTTTTAATTATGGCTGAACATAATACCAGAACAGGAGTTTATAACAAGTTTATCACGAAGCTAAGAAAGGTATAGAAAACTTTAGAGTCCCTAAGACCCAGTTATTGAAGCTCTCTGAGTCAAGTGAGATACAGGCACCTAAATGTCTCTGAGCAGTGCGGCCCAGGGGTTATTTCCAGATTTCACATCTAATATGCTTCAAGAAAATTGTCATTATTTAATCTGGGTTTTAAGTCTAACTTCCTTGAAAAAATAATGAAGGAAAATCATGGGCAGAATCCATGCTAATGATATTATGGTAAAGTGTTTCCTAAAGAAACATTTTTGAAAGTAATTTAATACAATTAGGTACCTACCAAACTTGTAGGTTCCAAATCAGTCGTGCTTGCCCAGTAAGAGCTGGGAAGTTGCATAATATTTTTACACATAACCTACAGCAGGGTCTGGTTCAGCTTCGCTGAGGTTCGTTTCATTAACGACCCTTAATGAACACACAATAACTGTGTACAGTACATTAGCAGGGTGCTTTCTACTTTACATGCGTGTGTTTCATGGTTAAACTAAAAAAACTACGGTTAAATCTTAAACTAAAGATGAGAAGTTACCCTTTTTAACAAGGGCAGTAAAGGCCTGTGGAGCAGAACGCCAGGCTGCTCCCTAAGTACACTGGCCCGCAAACCCATTCTGCAGGGGCGACAAGCCAGCAACACGCAAGTCTCGTGTCCCCAGGGGCTGCCGCTCTCATTAACCTGCCTGCAACATGAATATTGCAGGAAAGTTTCCCTGATGCTGAAATGAAAGGTAGACACTGAAAGGAAACACCTACCTGGAACAAAAACTCCAGGGAAATTTATGAGCGCCTGGGGCTGATGGCACTTTCATTACTGGGATTAGCCCTGTTGAGAGACAGCTGCACTCCTGGGGCCTCATTAAATTTTTATCTTTCTAAAGGACAAATTCTGCCTTTAGAAGCACATGAGAGGCACTCATTGAACTCCAGGGAGTACAGTATAACTCGATCAAATACGTTCTGCAGTCACTTGTTCATTAAAGTGTAAATAATAAATAACAGTGACAACTATTCATGAAGTATTTCCCTTTGTATAAAAGTCTCTCCCTCCTTAAGTCTCACAGCACTTGAGCTGCCATGGAACATAATGCATTATATATTCTCATAACACATGAACATCCCAGGTGGGGAAACGGAGGCAAAACAACACGAAGGGAGTGTCTCAATGTCAGCCGGCGGGCTAAGCAGAGCCAGGACACAACTCCTTGAGAATCAGGACCCGCACAGCGCCTTCCAACAAGCACAAGTCACCTAGGGCCCGAGTCAAGGGTGCCCTTTGCCATGAAAAACAAGCAGGGGCTGCAGTGAGAACAGAAGATGAACGCCCTCTGTCAGCGTCATCCTCCCAGGATGAGCACGCTACTATTTTCTCCTCAAGCAGCGCTGACAGTCTGGCTCCGTACAGCCAAGAGACAGGGCTTACCGTCCACGGTTTAGTTAAATAACGCACTGTGTATGATTTACCTTCAAACCTCCTAAGTAAGCTTTAATTTGCCTTGAACACCCAGAGGTTTTGATGGCTCCTCAGGGAGTGACTGTAACTGCAGAAAAGAATTTGACTTTCACCTGCTGTTGAGAAAGAAGAGGCTGTTACCAGCAGAGTTCAGTAAAAAGAGACACAAGACAGAGGTGGAAGGTGGATGTTCCTTGTAAACAGAGCACATTATAAACCCTTTGGTTAGACTCGCATCTTGTCAAAGGAGGCACCGATCACAGCAATGCTGTGCACTCAATCCTAAAGGTTCCTTCACATTTCTACACCCTAAGAGCCCACCGCAACACGTACTGAGAACAGAACACTGGGTTTGATTGCTGGCTCAACCACAAGACGGGAGGAAGCACACCACGGCCCGCACACAGGGGCTCCCTGGAGCCCGGAGCCGCGGGGACGGGCTGCGGCACCCCGCCGACACGTGCTGAAGACGCGCCTGCCGGATGTTTTGCCTCCCACACCTCAAAGCAAGCCTGCTCATCTCTTCCAAAGGTCTTATGCATTTTCCCTGCAGTGGCCTTTTCATCCTTTTAACAGACAGCAGATGCCTCCCACACAAATCGAGGAGCTTGTGGGAGGCTGGGGAGCAGACAGGGGGAAGCCCACAAGCACGTGCTGAGCAGCACATGATTTCGTGATTCCAACTGACAATAAACATGAGTTAGTTGCTGGGCACCATGACTGAGGCTTCCTCAACAATCTGGAGTGCCTGGCTGACTTGAGGGCAAACACCTGAGGAACCTACGAGTTTGATGCCTGAGGCTAATGGGAAATGGAGATGCTCGAGAGAGCCCTTCCTGTCACTGCACAGTGCTTTCTGGAAGAGGCTCCCGCATCTTTAGCAAAGTGCCCACAACCTCACCGGGCCTTCCCCAGAACCGGGATCTCTTCGCAGGGCTCTCCAAGTGACGGTCCCTCTCTTTGCTCCATCGCAGTCCTGCAGGATAACCACCAACAAACTGCACACACAGGACATTCCCCCGATTCACGTCACTGCTCCTTTGTGTTACTCATTTAATCACTGCATGATCAAGGCACTCATACATGAACAGATGCATCATCAAGAACAATAAATGTTCTTCACATGCACATATACACCTGTTGCAAAAGCAAAGGATGATAAAAAGTAGGAAACATTAATCAAGTGTGACAACAGGTTAGGCAGAAATGTTAGGGTGAGTTTTAGAAGCAGAACACAGAAAGCTAAGAGGCCTTACATGTGGCAAGAAGAACATAATTTCTCCGCTTGCTTTCATTTCTGGATATTTTAAAATAGCACCTTTTAGTTGTGTTTCCATACGGCAGCATGAGACACCTTACAGAACTCCAAGACATTACAATAGGCTTCAACCTCCTCTTGTTTGCTGACTGCTGGTAAGAAGACTGCAAATCTCCATGTCTGTGTAAGTACAGAGCCACTGGCAAGGCCTCCATAGCTGTCTGCAGCCACCGCACACACCTTGATTAAGACACGGCTACAAACACGGCACTGTGTTATCAGGCCATTGTTAGACAGAGGGACAGACATTCACAACACACACCACAAAACATTTTAGGATGAATAAGCAAGATGGAAATCAGCTTTACCCACACTGGACAATGATTGTATGGCAATAAAATGCAAGCTAGATGCCACTATCACATAATTTTTGATTAAGAGTGCCATTGACACCACCTGTTACAGAAATCGAACACGTACGAAAGCTTCACCTCTGCACAAAGGTGTCAGATGATCAGCCTTTTAGGTTCAGGCATAGTTAGGGTTTTTTCGTAAATCTCATTCCAATTTCATCTCCTCCCCTCCAGCTGCTGGATTGCTGCTCTGCCCTTGCCTTTGCCTGCAGCCTGCCTGTTCCCTGCCTGTTCCCTGCCTGCTCCTGTCTGTTCCTTGCCTGCCCCTGCCCATTCCCTGCCTGTTCCCTGCCCTCCTCTCCCACTCCGTCCAGTGAAGATATTTACGGTTAGAGCAACGAGCCACGGCAGCAGCAGCCTCCAGAGCCCACCACTGATGTGCCATCAGCACGGGGTCTTGCTACGCTAATTGTGGGTTAGAAAAGCATTGTCATGGCCACAAAGTTAGTTTTTGGCGGGCAAGGTTGGTGGGTTGCTTTAGAACGGAAGGCTATAGCCAGTTAGCCTCTGCATTACCATTATCGGGGTTGGAAAACATCCTACTTGCACTGGAGACGGTCTTTCCAATGTCAGCCAGAGAGCGCAGGTTGGACTTCTTGGTCTGGTGCCGGTGCTTCCTGAGCAGCGTGTAGGTGACTTTGTCCTTCAGTTCTAGTTTCAAAAGCCCCGTCTCGATCTGATTGTCGACAATCATTTCTGTTGCACACAAGGAAAGGGGAGAGGGAGGAAAGAGACACATTAATCACTAAGCACAAAACTCAGCTACATCAAGGGAGAGCAGGGGGAGAGAGATGGATGATTTTCACCCTACCCTTTTGAAAGCTTTCCTTCCCGTCTCAAAACCACCACCGGACTTTGCCGTTTTATTTTTAATGGGAATCTCTTTGAGACATTTCTTTTGAAACAGCACGTGTTTCCATCCAGCAAAACCCACCGCCCACCAACGCGTACCTATGGCACCGAGACTCCCTTCTGCTCTTTCCATACACGCCATGCAGCGTATTTCAAACCAACTGTACCCAGGCCAAGCTGGTGGTTAGTTCAGAAAAGCAATCTGCCCTGACCCTGAGTTTTTGTGATGGAGCTACAACTGCACTGCAAGTTCCAGTACGCTCCCAAAAATAACACGGTAAAACTTCTGAGGTTCAACAAGGACCAAGTTCACCTCATGGGCCCCAGATAAAACCTAATCTTATACCATAGAAAAATGTCCTGGAGATGAGTAACTAATTAAATCATTCACTCTCAGAACTAAAGTAAAATGACAGTAACTACAAAAGGCAGAATTTGCTCCCATTTTCACATGACATATTAAGTGGCTTTGCTTTCAACTGTATCATCAGAAAAAAAAATCTTCCAAGTCCCTGCAAAGACTGCTCAGTTTCCATCAGTTCTCTCCTTTGCGTTCCTCTGTCCCAGAGGAGAAAGAAAAAAAAAAAGGTAGCCAGAATTATTAAGAATCTCTATTGTGCATCAAATCTCACATTAGGTTGCTCGCTTTATTTCATCAGTTAACATGCTGTCCCCCAAGGGAAAGTGGCAGCTCTTATTTGTCTACCAGTAACTTTTATTTGTGCTAATAATAAAAGTTACGGGACAACGGAGGCAGAACATGCATCACATTTGCTAACTCGGTGAGTCAGGAAGTCGTCTCCTATATGCTGCCCCAGAACTAATGCCTCTTCAAATCACCGGGGAAAAACGCCCAGTTCTTCCACCCAAAGTCAGCAAGGAGCGATTAGGTGCACGTAGGTATGGTGACACACAACGTGCAGCACAAGTTTTATTTCTGCAAAGTGCTATTCTTCCGTAGGCTTTTGTTGTTCACGGGTTTTGTTAGTGATTTTTGGAATAGTTCCTTCAGAAAAGCATGTATTTCTCCATGGAGCTAGTCTTCCTCCATCCAGCAACTATTGATTCCCTCCCATATTTCTGATATAATAGACATCACCAAAGAGAGCTCTTCAAGTTTTACTTTCCTGCATGTCACTACTAGACATTAACAAAGTGATCATGATTAAATAATTCTGGAAAGCAAGTCTGCAGGCTTCTGAGACATCCCTATGGATCCGCTAAGGATCTGAACCTGTAGCAGCAAAAATACCCCATGCAGGACAGTGTTACAGCTACAGCAGGTACTGATTTCTCATTTAGTCTCCCAGCAATTAGGTTTGATTGGGGTGGCTGAAGGAGGGTATTGAAGGCAACGTCTTGAAGTGCCTTCAAAAAGAAACTTAATATCTGCAGGCTAAACTTTTGGACGACTGACATGAGACAATATCTTCTCTGGTATGTTCATCTTCAGTGTAAAACTTCAGAATATTGAAAAGAAAAAAGGATTTGTGGAGCTGTGCATTTGTGCACACAGATACAAAAATACAGAAAGATAAATGTCACCCTAAGCAGCTACAAAACTAAGCTTAAAACTCTGAAGACAACATCAGAGGCAGCTTTTGTAATTTGAACTCTTACAAACTAGTGCAATACTCGTCATTGGGTAACTGCAGCCAGGACAATTCTGAGCCTGCCTCCCGACATTATGATTCAAATCTCCAAGTTCTGTGGGGTTTTTATTTCATTTTCTCTTCTACACTTCTTCACATAATGGCTTCTAAACTCAGAGTATTGTTTGAATGTACCTCCACTGGATGGCTCACTTTTAGAATTTATTTTTTATGTCTTCTCACACATCATCAGGAACACGGTATAGCTCTCAGCAATGTCACTAAGTGTCATTCCAGGCCACGGCTATTTTGACCACAAAAAAATTGCCACCCCATTCGGCAGAGCGAAGCATCAGCTGGTCCTGTGACTGCTCCTCACTGCCCGCTGCTGGAGGGGAGCTCCCCACGTTCAACACCAGCCCCTGCTCCCGGTGCCCCTGGGACCTCCCCATGTCCAACACCAGCCCCTGCTCCCAGTGCCCCCAGGACCTCCCCATGTTCAACACCAGCCCCTGCTCCCAGTGCCCCTGGGACCTCCCCATGTTCAACACCAGCCCCTGCTCCCGGTGCCCCCGGGACCTGGAAGATGTGGCCTTGTAAAATGTTGTGTTTCTCATCATAAACACAAACTAAGTCAGTGCACACTATTGTGTTCACACACACGTAATGATATCTTAGGATATCAGATATAACTGAAGATATCTACTTCAGGATCCAAATGATTCTACATAATCGCCAAAAAGCAGTTAGAAGCAAGCATGATCATCATTCAAGTCGATTCTTTTGCTTGTCTTCCTGAATCGAGAAGAACTCCTTTAATTTCTCTCTTATCCTTCCCCATGTTCTTTCTAGTTTTCCCTGTTATTCCTTGGAGAATTACTTCTTTATTTTCCCCTTTTAGTGAACAAGCAGTACTTTCTCATTGAAACCATCAGTGAAACTATCATCAAGGTTATCAAAAAGTGGCAGGGAAGAGTTGAGGGAAAGAACCAAGGTAGCTTCACTTACCCACCACCTGCGGGAGAGAAGAGGCCTCCATATCCAGCATTATGGACCCCTTCTCTATGCACGTCCTCAACTCAAACAAGCTGTGCAGGGACAACGTGGCCACGTGAGGTTTACTCCATCGCTCCCCGCCTTGTTCTACCTTCTCCTCGAACTTTATCCACCTACGAGAGGGCAGAGCAACAAGATCACGTTCAGCTTGTTGGCTCCTTCCAGATACACACGTCTGAAAGAAGAGAGACGGCTGAACCATCACGGCTATCGACAAGTTCAAGCACACACATTCTCCCGTGGCCACAAATCCACGATCAAGTTGCAAAGGCTTAACAAACTGGTATGTGTCAGCTGAGCGGCGATAACGCTCCACCTGCTTGTAAACTATCGCAAATGTCAGGTAAAACATGTTATCTTTAATACCTTTCACCTAAACTTAAACTAACACAGTTTACCTGGTGTTTGCTGCAGGCCAAGAGCACACCGGTGGGCTCACCGAGTCAGCTGAGCGCCGGCAGCTCCCTCCGCGGTTTGCACAACCGGCTCTGACCTGACACTGCACCGAACCCAGCGCAGCCACCCAACCGACGCTCCACTGGACCTGGAGAGGGAAAGCCAGGCCACTACGTTCACTCTTCACAGCTCATCTCAAGCACCTGGCCAGGAGAAGCACGGAGCACCGCGGCTCCAAAACTTAAAAAAAATTAAATGAAAAGAACAGCATTTCTGGAAGTATGACTTGCTTTCAGGTATTCAAACCCAGACCATAAAATCTGAAAACTGGAGCCACTGCCAAAGCTCAGCGGCCCTGACGAGAGGCAGCAGCGCTCAGTAACGCTGCCCGAGAGCAGCCGGCTGGCACGAGGCGAAGGAGAGAAGCACATCCCAGCGAACCCGAGCTGTTCTTGCAGAAGGAGCGAGCCACCCAAGGAGAAGACGCTAATTGAGGGGTTCGTTGTTTCCCTGCGTTCTCTGACCATTAATGATTTAACAAAGTATGTCTGAAAAAACGCAGAAAGCTCATGTCTAGTTGAAGATCAGAGCAAAGGTTAAATCCTGCTCTGGGCAAAGCACTCTTTACCCCCCAAGCCCCTGTCCCAGCAGCAGCTGAGCGGGAGCTTTAAGCCGGCACCCCCAGGTTTGCAGAGCAAACTGCTCCTCCTGTGGGACTCGGAGCAGCAAACTTCCCCAACAACAGGAAAAGAAACACCGCAGCCCTTCTGCTATTATTGAGCACCCAGCCCTGGCTTTGTTATAAGCTCGGAGTCCTGGCAAAGGGGCTGTTTTTAATACGATCTAATTGCCAAGTTGAAGCGCTTTTTAATCCTGTCTTGAGATACTATTTCAATATACGTGGAAAATTAAAATTCCAGTGACTAACGTAAGGGGATTATTAAGACTAAAACCACATGTGTAAAGGTAAGGCAGTTATTTCATTAATTGGTTCTAAGGACTGTTATTAACACAAAGTGAAATTATGTTTAAGCCTGAAAAATGTGTTACTTGAGGACTAATCAATTACATTTTTCAATTGCAATAATCTCTTTTTACACTTTTTTTGTTTTTTTTTTAACCCAAGCTAGAAAACTGAATTTGATCTCAAAATAAGAATGTTGTCTGTAGTGCAGACAATCCAGGGGATTCCTCAGACACCTGAGGGACTTGGGCAGCTGCGCATCTGTGAATTCCAAAGGATATATGTTACGTATACAAATGTGCTGCTGAGATGGAGGTTAGCCTGCAAATCACAAAGAGTTTCTCTTTTCAGTGAAGGTGCATTATTCAGGAATATCAATATTTGCTTTCTGTTTACTTTTCCGACTATAATCCACAATACAAGCACAGTAAGACTAAGTGTAGCTCGCCAACCTGTTTGAACTATCCCCTGCTGGATTCAGCACAGGTCCTGGAACAACTCTTTTCCTCGGGAGAGTTCAAGCGCATCTGGACATCTCATTCTGAAGTCCCAATGGAAAAGCACCTTGCACGCAAACCTACAGTACATAGTTGAGCTAAGGTGTCCAAGTGGCCTTCTATACATTTAATTGTGTCTTGTCCTTTATGGTTTTTTAGTTACTATTCTCCGCTTCACCTAAGGAACTACTCCAGCTGCCAGCAAGCATAAAAGGCAAACAGAGGCTTACAGGCAAGCAGAAATCTTCATTTTGAGTCAAATGGAATTGATTTGGTGTGCTACTTCATTTGTAGATGATGCCTACGGTGACAAAAGTGAGCCCAACCTGAAGCGCAGACAGCCCCTTTCACCTCCAGTGGCCAGAGACGTGCCCTGGGGAGCCCAGCGTGGCTCCGGGATCACAGACCACGGGAACACTCGCCCTTGGTGCAATAGTGTCATAACTGACCGACCAGAACGGAATGATGCTACAATAAAATTATCAGCAGGTACCTGCAACCTGTTAAGGTTTAGCAAGCAAGCCCAAAGCCCTATAACGTGCAAAGGACTGGAGGGTGTAAAGGTACTGTCTGACAGAGTTCGCATAAACACGACCCTAATGAAAGATTTAAAAAACACCTGTCTGCCATCCCTTCGTTCCTTTTCACTGTCATCTCGTGATCTTTCTACCATCCTTGTCTTGCAGAATGACAATCCCCACTATGGCGTGCGCATCGTGGCTGCCGAATGTCCCGTACCCTCTAGCTGTTTCAGGTCTTCTCCTGTTGCTGGCTTGCTCTGTATCCTCTAACTATTGCTGAAACGCAAAGATTCCCATGCTAGTGCAAGATCTTGTCCATCTGCACCAGGTGAAATAATGACAAGCATCAACAAAACGAACAAGGAGCACCCAGTGACCCAAATCTTCAGGTCACCTTTTAACGGCAATAAACCTTCCCTTTTACTCCTCTATTTCTACCGTATTTGCAGGGCTTTGCTGGCAGAAAGTTGGTCTACACTGAAGATATTTTCTCCAAGTGGCCTTTTACTGTTGTCTGTGTCCTAACAGCACCGTGTGCTAACAGGGAACGGGCCCAGGCAAAGGTCCACGGTGATGATCGAGCCCAGGTCAGGGCTGATCTCACCCACCGCCAGCACCGTCACCATGCGCAGGAACAACCGCTGCCTGTTCACACAGCAGCTGCAGCACACACGGCCCAGCCGACGTGAACCCAGAGCCAAGGTGGGCGACTGAAGGTCCCCTCTGAAAACACCTTTTAATCAGCAGCTTTGAGGTTCCTGTGATAAATTTCCCATGACATCTACCAGCTATTTAAAGAGAGAGAATTATATATGCAGCTCCATCTAGCACTTTTACCAAAGATCTGTGAAAACACACAGAACCAGAAGCATTTCCCAGAGGAGAAGAAGCAAATCTCCGTTTTTGTCTCCAGCCACCGACAGCACAAAGCGTGTAAGCGCATCCCACTGGGAGTGTCTCTGAACACCGAAGTGGAGGGCTCTCGACAAACGTCCCCCAAGAACCAGCAGTGCTCTGTGATCCGTCACGCAGGACTCGGGGGACCTTTCCTTTGACCGCTAACATTTGTGAACTTGAGGAAAACAAACCTTGCTAATGTTCATGCCACAAAGGGGAAACTAAAGAGACTGCTTGAGAAGAAACACATCACGAAGATCTGAACTGTGCAAAAGCTTCAACAAGCTAACATTTAAAAAGCCTTCTCAAAGGTCTACACATGGGCAGAGGAAAGCATAATTTGCTGCAAAAAGCAGAGGTGAGCAGTAGAGATGACAAAATGCAAATAGCAAACAAATGATAAGGGGGCAGAACAGCAATAAAGGGAGAAAAGGACGACCAGTAAGTCAGAAGTTAAAGAGTAAAAGGTGAAAAGTCTTTAAATAGGCTCTCCAAGCGATCGAGGAGTAAAAATAAAGATAAGGGGGTAAAGGGGTAGGTGGTGGAGCAGTTCATTAAATCGCAGGTAAAGAAGATTACGGTAACCAAACAGCATGGGCTAACTACCAGCACAGTAGGCGTCCTTAGGGCTGGAAGGTGGGGAAACAGCTTAGCCCGGCCACAACAGAGAAAACGAGAAGCCCCAGGTGAGGAGGGGATTGGCAACAGGGAAGGCCAAGCCCCGATGCTCTCCGGCTGGGCCAGCAGCTCTTTCTAGTGGGACGTGTCAGGCTTCGCAGCAACCACACTGTAATTCGGGGTTCACCTTTTAAGGCAAGCCCAAGAAAAACATTTCCGCTATATAAAAAAAAGTTACAATTTCATAAGGTGTAAGGGCTAAACAGCAGCCTTTAGATCATGAATCCAATCCAAAGGCTCTTTTGGATTTGTTCAAAAATAAACTGTATATAAATCGGGTCAACTAGGTCAGAAACCATGCCAGTGCTAAAAAAGCATCATCAAGGAAACAGGCAGAGAACCAAAATCCAAGGCGAGCAACCCAATCCAGCATTTAACACACCCCTTGAATAACACTCTAAAGAAAAAAAAACCCTCAGGTTTTCTTGCCTATTTAAAATGAATCTCACCAGTAACTCAACAGGAGAGAGACAGCCGAAACCTTCCAACGTGTGGTGTGGGGGGAGTCAGGCTCAAACCTACTTTCGGGCAAGAGAACTCAAGTAGGTGTAACACGTTTGCAGAAGCTTTATTGATGCACCGATTTCTGACAGTTCTGGCCGAGATATTGTCATTCTTCACAAAGCACCAACAAGCCCGTAAGTCTGTTAGGTCTCCAAAGGCAACCTTTTCAAATACATTTGGCACTCTAATTTTTCTAGTTTTTGCTTTAAAGGAATATTTAAACAAATCCTCCAGTTCTCAACAGAAAGATAATTTCAACTTCACGGGCTCGTTTCTGTGGATTCCCCCAGCTGTCCCATAGCACAGATACTGCCCTTACTGAATATAACGAAATAGTTTCCTGGGGGGGCCCTGTGCACCCTCCCTTCCCTCGCAGGGTAAAGGAAAGCCAACCCACCTTGCAGTCTCCTTCCACTCCATCTCTTGCCCGTCGATGGCCAGCAGCTCATCGAGCTCCGTGAAGAGCTGCGGGGGCGCGGGGCTGTCATCTTCCTCTCCGAGGATGAAGCGGATGCGTTCGGCGGCAGGGGAGACTGCGGAGGTGAAAATACTGCGGTTAAGAGCCTGCGAGATGACCACGGACGTGCGGCTCCGCTCCCTGCCCGACTCCCCAAAGCCGTTGGGCTGTTTCTCCAGGCTGTCCTTCCCATCCGACATCCTGGTTGCTGCAGACGGAGGGGCGCGAGCGAGGGTACGTCTGCCTCCCTCTCTGCCCTTCCTCGCCTCTCACTCGCTCCTTAAAAGTTCAAGCTGGGAGTAAAGTTCAAGAAAACTCGGCTCTTCCTACAGTCCTATCTGACAGCAATTTGCAGCCCTTGTAAAAAAAAAAAAAAGAGCGCTCTCAAGCTCAAAACCAATATGCTCTATGGTGCGTGCGCAAGGACCTTTCGTACTCTGATCACCTGAGATCCTTCGCCCCCTTTTTTATATGACGTAAAACCAGTTTGAGCCAAACTGTTTTGGGGCTTGCTGTGACAGCATCCCATGCCTGGCTGTCCCCTCCCTGTCCCCAAGGCTCGGCTGCCATTGGGCTGCCCAGGCAGGCTGGAACCCTCCCAGACCCACCGCTGGAAAACACAGGAATATTTAACAGAAAGGTTGTGTCATCTATACATGAAGAATGCGACCCAACGCATTTAGTCAGGCACCAATGCACTGGAAAAAAACAACTCTCCCCATCGGGAAAAGGCTGCCCCAGAAACTATGTTCAACGCGGGCTCTTTCGATGGCACACGCCGCATCCATCTGCATTATTAGCTCAAGAAAAACGAGCAGAAAGCCCTCCCTGGTTAAGAAACACACGTGATCCAAAATCTAGAAACCGGGAACGTCGCTGTGCAGATCCCAAGGCCTAAGGGCACGTCCCAAAGGCAGCGGGAGCTGGAGCGCGCGGGCCGCTGGGCCGGGCGCTGCCGGGCTCTGCGGGCGAGCCTGGGCCCCATTGCCTCCCAATGACCCGCGCCCGTGTGCGGTTTGCAGACAGACACCCCTGCTGCTGCGCGTTTACGGCATTAAACAGCAGACTATGAACTTTGAACGGTTCTGCTCAAAAACTCATTTCTTTTCAAAAGATCAGCTGTCTGTTGCAAAATAATTAATTACACCAGGTGTCCAATCACCATTGATTTTTCCAGGGTAAACAAAGTCTCTTTTTGGAATGTGAAAAAAAGAACCAATAAGAAACATGCCCTCTCCTTTTTTTTTTAAGATACTTTCACAGCTTTCACCTTAGGCTGGTAAGCAAAAGTTGACACAAATTCATTATATCATAATATAAAATGAATTTCTATTTAAAGTATATTAACAGTAATAATTTAATAAAAACGTATTGGGGTTTTTTTGGTTGGTTGGTTTTTTGTTTGTGGGGTTTTTTGTCCTTGCAATTCTACAAGCAATTTGGACTAAAAATCTGCATCTAAAACATGCTGAAAACAAACATTAGAGTAAATAATTAAGATTATCCTATTGCAGAAATGCAATTAGGTATAGCACTTGAGCTCATCCTTAGGCAGTCAACCCCACTCAGCCCCTGGCGCCAGGATTTTGTGCTTAAACCAGTGCAGCCAAGCACCAGGAGGCTCCAATTCTGGTGTCAAACAGACTGCAGCTGGGCTGAGCCACCTCCCTGGGCAGCGTCCGACCCCGAACCCCAGAGCTCTGCTCTCCGACACACGGGCTGCAGGGCACCCATCTCTCACCAGGCGCACACAGCAAAACTACCTATTAAAACAGGAGCCAAAGATTCAGCTAAAGCACTTAAATCCCACTATTGCAATGGACTGTATAGAACACAACAGCACTTGTGTATTTCTATTGCAGTAATGCTTTGGAAATGGACATGGACATGTGTCCCCTACACAATGCATCATGCAGAGAATTAAAAGATGATGGCTGGCCAAAAGAACGTAAAATAGCTCATTGCATGAGCCTGCAAACTTCCACGATCTACTGTTGCTTCTTCACTTAATTTGTTTAAATTTAGCTGAAAAGCACCACTACTAAGTGACTGCCGTTCTCCAGGCCTTTGGTGGTCTCACAGCCAGAAATGCAACAAGCAAATTCACATCCTGTAGCTTCAAACAGCAACGTGGAGCACAGCAAGCGGTGGGGCCTGGAGCAGCCCGTGCGAGGTGACTGCAGAGCTGCCGGAGCTGCTCACAGCAGCGCTCACAGCTGACGGGAAAATCACCTGTTTTCAGTAAGTTTCCAGCGGGTTCTATTGCACGGATGTGTTACTCTGATACCCGAGCCCGTAACACGATCATTGCACAACCACCACCCACAATATTCTGCTCACTGGAGTGTGTCAGGACAGGAACTGCAGAAATGCTCCTACCAAACCTGGATGTGCATCTTAGGTCTCCCCTTCTTTCTTGTATTCTTTCATTTTTACTAATTTCCTATTAGCTGCATTTAGCACAGACGATAAGGTTCAAAATCCAATTAAGGCATTTGCTGGGTCACAGGTCTCCTATGGCTTGCTTTACCACATGCTCTTTACTGCAAATTTTGTAGGTTAATGGGCCGTTTATGGGTTGTTTATGTGCTCTCTTTAGCGAGGAGAACATATTTTCATCTTAATCTCCTGAGCGAACACTGTGTGCTAAGTGCAGAGCCGACAGCCGAGTCTCAGCCTTAAAACCGGAGAGCAATTAACCCGGGGCTGGACCCTGCAGCCCCGACCCCAGCCCTGGGCCCTGCAGCCCCGACCCCAGCCCTGGGCCCTGCAGCCC
>VWYH01003706.1:678324-722940 GCA_013399365.1 Pampusana beccarii | reverse complement strand
CAGCCCTGGGCCCTGCAGCCCTGAGCCCAGCCCTGGGCCCTGCAGCCCTGAGCCCAGCCCTGGGCCCTGCAGCCCTGAGCCCAGCCCTGGGCCATCTCCAGTCCAGGGGCTGCTGAACCAGCAGCACTAACAGCAGGATCCGCTGACACTAATGATTTTTAACCTTCTTTTCCTTGCTGTCTCGTTCAAGACACGACCTGAGGATCAACAGACAGAAGTAACAGATTCATGTAGCTAGCACTATATTTTTCTCTGAATGGGAGAGGAATTAAGGTATTGCCCCTGGCAAAATGCTTGAGTGCAACATTTAAACACAGGTATTGCCACCTATAAATGACACCTCTTACCCCCCCAAGCTTTCCTGCTCTTACGTTCAGTCACAAGTGGTCCAGGAAGCTGCTTATAAAACACATCACTTGCAGAAGAGAATGAACACATCAGCAGTTCCTCCCAGTTCAGTTCAGGCCAATTACGAGTACAACTTATCCCCTCGGGTTCCCAAAGGCAAAATCAATCTCCATCAACACAGAGGAATCTCAGGCAGCTCAGAAACAGAGGGAGACACGATTCTAGCACGACAAGCTCCCGTCAGCCACGGCTCAAGTCCCAGGCCTGATGTGAGCCCCTGTGAGCAGGGCTGGCCTGATGTGAGCCCCATGAGCAGGGCTGGTCTGATGTGAGCCCTATGAGCAGGTTGGCTGGTGGGGATCCCTGTGAGCAGGGCTGGTCTGATGTGAGCCCTATGAGCAGGTTGGCTGGTGGGGATCCCTGTGAGCACATCACGTGCAGAAGGTGGTGCAGCCCAGCTCTCCGGGTGGACAAGGCTGCCTTGGAACGGGGGGATCGGGAGGGACTTGTTTGGGTTGATGTACAACTAAACCACTCTCTTCTCAAATCAAACGACATATTTTTTCCCACCCTGTATTATTTTCAGCTCGCTGCTAGCAGTGGCACCTCCGAAAACCCTTGGGACCTGCACCGCACGCAACTGCTTCCTCCATTCAAGGCCAGAGAGACACTGAACACCAAGTTCTCCTTTACTTTCAAGTCCTTTAACAGCTACAATAATCCCCGAGAGACTTGGCGTAAATCCTGACTCAAAGCCTGTGGTAATATTATCAATCAAGGTTATTTGTAACAAACATGCTTTCCAAATACACTGATTTAAATAGGACATGCTCATACTCCCATTAATTTCTGAGGTTGTCCCGAGTCAGTCAAAACCGGGTTCAAACCCATCTGAAGTCAGAGTGAGTTGGTGGAGTTGTGCAGACACTTTATCAGATTTGAAGTGGTTTTCTTTCTAGTTCAGGTGACTTCACTTCCAAAATGAATCAATTACATGAAGCAATTTTAATTGTGTGTCAATGTCTATATAAGACCTCATGCAGTATAAACACTTTCCTTATGATTTATACCTTTCCTGGCCATTCGTGCATAGACAAGCCCCAGAGTCTGAGCATTTTTACACATCGCTCGAGGCACCACAGGGGGTAAATTTGCACTGGGGAAAACTGATGACAAAACGCCATGCTCAGTCAGCATTCCTGAGAAGAGCAGCAAACCAGGCAGCTCTGCCGTCCTAATCCCACCAACAGCACAACCCCTTTTCTAGCTTGGATCCACGCCTTGCACAAAGCGAAAAACGAAACACAAGGGCAGAGCTCTGCAGATTACAAAGACAGTGCAAAAACTACACCTAAGGACAGGAAAACAGGAAAAAATACTGCAATTTGCTCTAATTTTGATTCTCCCTTTGTACAGCTTGCAGCTGCAGGGCAGACCGCAGCCACAGGCTCCACGTGCGATCCACTTCGCAGCAGGATGGAATGGGCAGCAGCAGGAACACGGACCAGAGCTAACACATCACTGACACAAACAGGGTTCACGCCACCTCGATTCTGCAGTAGGATGGTTGCTCTGCATCTACCTGGATGGATTAACAGAGGCAAGAGCTAGTTCAGCTACTCAGATCGGCAAAAATTGCGGAGAAAAGTTTCTGAGTCAAAAGCAGGAAGACTGGAAAGCGAGTGTGTGAGAAGAGACCTCAGAGCACCGTCTAAACGGGAGCGGTCACGGCTTTCACGGTCACAGTTTATCAGCTTCCTTGAATGACAACACAAACAGAGTCACACCTACAACAGGAGTCACTAAAAGCCACGGCATTTCCCAGGGTCTCGTCAAACCCACCTCTGGATGACCAGCCCTCCAGCTAACGGCTCCGAGCAAGCGTGAGAAACGTCTTTACTTCTTTCTTCGCTTGCGCAGGAGCGATTCCCCCCGACCCTGCGCAGGGGCCGAACGGGCGGCCCGCGGGGCCACCCCGCGACACCCATCCGCTCGCGGCCCGCTCCTGCCCAGCGAGAGCTGCAAGAGCAGGGAACGCTGTCCAAGCTGCTCCATCCACTTGGAAGCAAACACCCCCATCCCTGGGCCACGACCCTTCCCACCACACAATGAGTAGCCTTGGCTGCCTCCTCAGTAATCCATTTTTTGCTGGACTATTGTACTGCATGATTGTACATGTCCTGCTGTAAGCTCCTCTGTAGCATGTGGCATATATTAAGTCTTTGATCTGCAAAAAATCTTCAGTATTAGACAAATGCTTACTAATAGCGTATTCTCGCAAGTGCCAGAAGGACAGCAGCTTTTACGTAACGATCTGCTGAGCGTTCCCAGCTCCTTTTGTCTTCAGTGCTGCTGTGAAAACGTACACAAGTATTATCTACAGACGTTCTATTGGAACGTTCCTTGGAGATACAGAGGCAGAAGAAGAGACCCTTCTCCCAAAAATGTCCCAAATCAATCCAGTTATAGCAGACGGCTCACGTGGACAAGGTGAGTGACATGGACAATCGGTCTGGCAACCTTCTAAACAAAAGCAGCAGCATCTAATGAGTCAGTCAGCTTTAACAGAAAAGGCACTGCCTTGCAAAGAAAAAACCAAAACAAAACACGAAAATGAAACAAAAAAAAAAACCCAAAACAAAACAAAAAAGACAAACCCCCCCCCAAAAAAGCCCACAAAAAACAGCAACAAAAAACCAACAAAAAACCCCCACCACAGCTAATTCCAAACGCACAATTATGTTAGAGGGATCACCACATGCAAAACCTCATGTGTAATTGTGACCTTTTCGCAACATTCCATTTGAAACTGCCAATAACTGTCTTCAAAATCACCTCATTTTTTCAGGTGTAGGCAATAAAAATATCTATATAACAGGTCAGGAGCAGAGGCAGCTGTGTATTCCAAACGCAATGCATTATTGATAGCCTCCCACAGCTGCGTGATTAGCAAGTTGAGTCAGACTGAATATTTAATATATTAACGACCTGAGTCTCTGCCTGCTCACATTCATGAAGGTTCCACTCCTTTCAGGTGTACATGTGCCACGCAATGCTGCAACAGCCTCCCAGCTGCTAGAAAAACAAGAAAAAACTTAATTTTTAAAACTGTCTAGATTCACCAAGTGCCCTTTTTCATTATATGAGTGGCAGTGTTGCCTTTTACACTTATTTTCGTTAAACAACTAGCCCATGCTGCTGTAGTCCAGCCCGCGCCCTGTAACACACACGTTTATGAGCCCTGGCCTGACACAAACTCCGTAACAAGCCGTTGGTTACAAATAGGGATCGCAACGGTATTTTCTGCCCAGTCCTGGAGGTCAGCCGCCTCACTTAAAGTTGTACGAAACTGCTACCGCAGCACATTTTTAAGGAGCTATTACTGTGCAGTTGCCCAAAAGACTTGAATAGAGAAAAAGCAGCATCTAGCAAGAGCCTGGCTTCTTTCCGAGCTGTTGGACGCGTCCCCGTCCCGCCACACGGGACGCTGCCTGGCACCACACCGCCCTCGGACTCCAGTGCGGACCCGCGCCTCCAGCTGGACCAGTAAAGGACCCGCGTCTCCACATTGGGCAGTACGGTGCCTGCCACGGGTAACAAAGTTCAAACATTGCCCCCTATTCCTCAGTGTTTCTTCTTTTTCTTTGGCTCTTCCCCATTTCCGTTTTTCCAGTAGCATGGCTTTCACGGTCTGTTTGCAGAGACGAGTGCTGTTTAACTCTCCGGAATCCTGCTGGGATCTTGTTCTGGTACATTGACCATCTCCATCACGTTGATCGGGGTGATGAGGCACAACTCCCCTGAATTTCCACTGGCATCGGCAGCACAACGTGGGCACTAAGTGACTGCTCAACGTAAGCCAGCACAGGAGGAGATTCCTGTTCCCCTGGAGAGCAGAGAAAGATCCCATTTTCCTTCTCAACACCGTGACGTGACTCCCCAAAGACAACTCCAAAGCTATTTTGAAGTAATGCAGTCCCTGACTAAGTACCATCATTTCCTTGCGTCGGCTACGAGCCCTCCAGCCGAACTACTCATTCATTTTTTAGTTTATCACCGATCATTTACCTGCAGCCCCCTTTTCAGTTAATGGTAAGAACACAGTGACATTTTTAAGGACACAGCCGTAACAACTCCGGGCTCTTCTTCTGAATTTAAGCTTCCACGCAGTGACAAGAGAAACTTCCCTCTCTGCATTTTGAAACCAACCCTCCGGCTGCAATAGACAATTTTATGCCTATTAAGCTCTTCTCACAAGCAGGGTCTCATCCTTGTCTATTTGTCCCCTTCAATCAACCTCCACGTCAGCTCTGACCATTTCAGCACTCGTGAATTCTCCTTCAGCGAGGGCTCGACACGAGAGCCGGTGGCAGAGGAAGGACGCCAGACACGGGCACAAGAGGGTTTTCATACTTCAGAGCGAGCACAGAGCCCTTCGTCCCATGTGGTTTTCAGCCAGCGTCTCCGGCTGAAATGGAGCCCACCCCTGTTGCCAGGCAGTATTTCAAGGAGCATTTAACTCCTCTGGCATCCAACTCCTATTGCTTTCAACTCTTTTCATTCTGCCCCCTCCATTTTAAATGTTGCCAGACACCTCGTCCACTTCAGGCACGGAGAGAAAAGAGCCCCGTTATTCCAGACAATCGCTGCGGGAAACCAAGGGGCGTAGGAGAGCGGCACACGTGCACTGAGGGGGTCCCGCGCGCGATTTCGTCGGGGTCGCGTGCCCGCTGCAAGCACGGTGCGTTGCAGGGATGCCCCGGGCCCCCAGCAGCCACGGCTGCGGGAGAGGAAGGGGGCAGAGCTCACTGAGTCAGGCCTGGTTTTTCCATTGACCGTTATTCGTGACCTGGCTGTCGGTGGCCGGGTCCCACCTGAGGGGGTTCGTTTTGCACAGGTGTAATGCGGAAGGCACCACCTTTCTCCACGTGAGACGATGGATCCGCGTTGGCTGCTCTCACAAAAGCACATCTCCATGCTGTAAGCACTAACGTGTGTATCCCGTAGCCTGAATCAATCTGGAGCCCACCTCATCCTGAATATCCCAAGGTATAAGGCACCAGCCTCTTTTGAGATACTTTCTAAAAGGCTTTGCTTTTCTTTTTTCCCCTCACCTTCTGAAAAGCTCCATTCAGGGACAAACTGCCCTTTTGGCTCTTAAAGGTTAACAGCCACTTATCTAAAAAGCTACAAAGCTACTGTGAAAATTCAGACAACGCTTTCATTGACTTGGAGAGCAGCAGGATTTGGCCTGACAGAGCGGTTACCAAACCAGCTACTTTCACGTTTAATGTTGGTTTTCCTGCTTGCAGCAAAGCAGGTCAAGTAGATCCATCTCTTCACACCTGCGCTTCAGGTGACCGCACTTATTCTGTATCTTAAATCCTGATAAAAGCCTATCCTCAGCACTCCCTCACTTGGCATCCCTGCAGACATTATGATCACCTTGGCAGCAGTGTGGCAAAGCAAAGCTTTTGGTGGATAAATCACCTCTCTGAGGGCATTTTCTTCCTCTGAGTCAGACCAATTCAGAAAACTTTTGCAATGGCATTTCAGTAGCAGAAAGACCCTACTGAGATACAGGCACAACCACCAGTTTCGTTCCTGCCTTTAAAAATTAACCACATTAACCGCAGGCTGCGAGCTGCCAGCAGCACAATCCTTCCAACCGCCTTCCCGGAAAAAAACTCCTGATTTAACTTGTTCTCAAAAGCCCGGTGACATTTCGGCAGCTCTTGCTCTTCACCGGTTTCCCCTTGCGACGGCTCGTAGAGTTCAAGCTTCTGCCTCCTTTGTGCTCTCAGCTTCACAAACCCGCCCCTCATCTCCTACATCTGTGCTAAACCTCCACAAAACATGTTTATGCTGAAAAAAAAACAGGCTTGTCGGTTCAAGGACGAGATCCACACCTTCACATGGACCCCATTACCCTGAAAGAGAACCCAGACACAGCAAGACCTGCAAACGCATCCCTCCATCCAAGAAAAACTCAGCTGGTTGGTATCCCCAGCACAGCGAACTTGAAAAGCTGCGTAGTTGGAGGTACTGCCAACAAGAGGTGCATACGGGTACCTATTTTGATCCACTTGATGTAAGCTTCCAAACGGCAGATGATCTCTCATTAGCCAGAGGAAGGGCAGGTGAACCGGCAGGGTCACACAGCAGCATTTCAGCAAACGGCAACAGCAAACACCAAGGTTGGAGAAAGGAAAACAAGCTGAGATAACAGAGGTTTGTACAAAGGAAAAACAAAACCAAGAGAAGGCAAGCGACGTGCTCGTGAGCAACGAGGTGAGGCGGGCGACGCAGCCCCTGCCCGGCCGCAGGTCACCGGCCGCGTTCTGCGGCGACCCCGCGCCCGCTGCACCGCTGACAGAGCTGCTCAGCGCACTCCACCCTGCGCCAAGGAAAACGGCTCAGGACACGCAGGCACTTCAGGGGACTTGCTAAAAACTCACCTATACCGGAAGGCACTTGGACTGTTTTAAGCGTATTTCTGTAATTAAATCAATCAAATATAAAATATTTCCACTCCTGGGCAAGGAATGCAAATAGGATCTACAGCAGTGAAATTGTGTGCAATAATAGACCATTATCCAATGTATTTATACACCAAAGCTAAGCACAGGGCAGCTTTCAGTGACTGTACTCTAATTAAGATCAATACACTCAGGAAAAGGATGCTGCCAAAACCGAGGAAGGGAGACAGCTGCTTCAAACAAACCTAACTTCTTTTTTTTTTTTTTTTTTCACTAAAAGATGAAAACTTGGGTATCTTGAGATGCATTTGGAGACTACTCATGGAACGCAAAGCAAGCCACGAAAAGATAGACTTTTACCACAACAACAGAGGCTCCAAATCAGTAAGCAAGCACAAATATGCAGAATAAGGTGGCAAAGCCCCACTTGCCCGTACCATTTCAGAACATCTTGGTCCAATGCAAGCCTGTGACAAAGCAAAGCTAGCAAACGTGAAGGAAGACTCGATCAAAACCCAAAGAGTAAGTGCGTAAAACGTAAAAGGAAAATGAATTATTGAAGACGATCAGCGGCAGGAGCCTGAGAGCGGGTGGATGAGCGGGACCACCTGGGAGTGGGCCAGCCCATTCCGAGGAGTACAGGTTTTGCAGCAAAGCGAGCCGGCTTCTTGGTGTGAACCTCAGCAGAGCTGAGCGGAAAGACACGTCAGCTTTTGCAAAGGCCAACGCGCGGGGCGGCCGGGACACGATGGCATCTGCAGGGAGAAGAAAAGGTGGAGATGAAGTCGGGAGCGGCGGGTGGCCAGGACCCTTGTGCTCACGCCTCACCAGAGCCCGTCCAGCCCCGAGGCTCTAGTGAGCTCTGGAACATTTCCTACAGCATGAAACCAAAGAACGCAACAATCAATCCATGAAAACGCCACCAATTCGTACCCAACTGACTTAGCACCCTTGACCATGGGATACCACCTACCGCAGCACAAAGAAAGCAATGAATTTATCTGGTCTCCTATACTTTCTAGACTCCGTGCACTGCCCTTTGGGAGCTCCTGACCACAGCTGAGCCCCACTGCGGTTTCCAAAGGCACACAAGGTCAGCGTGCCTCTAGTTTTCTTCCACAACCAACAACACGGCAAATCTGAGCTGCCACAGCCTGTCTGGACTCACACAGACCAGGGCTGCTGTGGTTAAAAACAAAACCATTACCAGAGTTCTCAGAACCAAAGTGCTACTTAAGCAGGTTTTTTTTCTTTCTTTTAAGCTCCTAAATGCAACTGTAGCAATTATTGTGTTATGTAATTGCCTAACATTTAATGTTTACAGCAACATTTTACAACTAATTTACATGTAGTTCACTAAATGCTGTAGGGTTAATTGGTCTTTTGTTGTGCATTAAGTAGCTTGTTAATTATTAGACAGTTGTGAGGAAAAAACAAGCAGGAGGTCAGTTTGAGGATGGCCTGGTCTGAACAGAATGACTTCTTGTAACGAGCAAAATGCACGGGGGTGATTTTTGCATGAGCATTGACCTTCCCAACGATCAAGCCCCTGTTTAGCCCCAAAGCAGGCAAGTCACGAGTGAATGGCGTGTTTTACAGGATCAGGTTTTCTCCTTTGCTCTACCTGTGAGGTTTAGGATCCAACAGGACTCGTGCGTGGCTCACGGCAGCTGCACGGGACACAAAGACAGAAGTGGAGCAGAAGAAGGAGAAAAGATGCAATTCCTTGTGCTTGGCATGAATCACATAACAGGCACGATCGACATTTTTGAACACACTGCAGACAAAATGAGTGGAGCAAGGAACACAAGGAGGATCCAGAGGGATCCAGCACCCAAAGGGCCCATTTTTGGGATGAGAGCACACCGAGAGCACATCTCAATACTGTACTGGGGTAAGAACCGTTCTGTACCTCATGTGCTGAGAGGGAGCCCCAGGACACCTCCATATCCTCTGCTCCGAGCGCTGTCAGCCCAAGATGCATCCAAAGAGATCAGAACGATTTGTGAGAAAAAATAGAAAAATCAGTAACAAAAGAGTGCTTTGGACACGCCATCCTAACTTAGAAACCAACATTAATAACTTAATTACCAAGTTGGCCCTGCTTTGAGCGGAGGTTTGGACCAGATGACCTCCATAGGTGCCTTCCAACCCAATTTATTCTACTCCATTAGTGAACTCCGCATATATCTCATCTCCACTCCAGTTATCACATCTGCTGCCCAAACGTGAGCACATTGCCAGGTTTTCAGAACAACTTTTAGTAATGAAGAGAGACTGGAAACCCCATGCTGCTTTTAATGATCTGCTTGGCACAATGGTCTGGAAGTTGAGATCAGAAACTACAGTAACAAAAAAGCCAACTCTGTATATTAGAAATACCTGAAAAAAAATTGATCCAGCTTGAAAAAAGCATGTGCTGCCTTTTCCGTGCAAAGTGTTCCCATGGCGGGTTCTTACCCAGTGCCCCAGCCCCAGCTTCTTCAGGATTGAGCCCCAAACACCCCAGCGAGGAGCCCCCAGCCAGATGTTGGGATACTGCACAGACACAGCCGAGCCGGCCGGACAGAGACACCAGCGCAGCTGAACCCAACTGACCGAGGCTGGGGTTTAACACGGACTAGACAAAATACATGCATTCCTTGCACAGACGTTCTCGTTCAAAATTCAAGTGACTTCGATCAGATACATCTAGACTGGAGTTACTACAGACCTAACTCCAAAGCGTGGCCTCCATCTGCAAAAGCACTGAGCCCACAGCACACGTTGAGGAGTGTTTGGGACTTAAACAAACAAACAAAAAGAGATAGGGGGGAGAGAGAGAGAGAACAAATCAGCCAGGTATTAATCATTATCTTTCGAACAAGTTGGGATGGAAAGGGCAAACCAGACATGAGCAGCGTTTTCAAAAACCTATTTCATCAAAACAACATTTCCTTCAGTTAAAATCTCTTTACAGGTACTCATCTCCTTAGAGTTGTCAACTGCTTTACTTCTTTTTAATTGATCCCACTGTGTTTTAAATACGATGTGCTGAAACATCGAACTATTAAAATATGGGAATTAAACTTAAAAACCCTGTAGCCTTGCTGCTTCTCAAATTCAATTGTCCGTAAACAAGGGACCTACTTGTGTTGGGTTTTTTTCAAAACCACGCTTGGTTATTAAGAAAGTCTTAGTGTGTGTGGAGTTTCTGCAAATCATTAATTACTGTAACTCAGCAAGCGGTGCTGCTGCTTTCCTTCTGACCGCAGGAAGACGCACATACACCAGGTGGGTTTAAGAACAGGAACATGGAAATGTTACCCGTGGTGAGATTTAAGGCTCTTTCGCCCCCAGGGCTCCCCTTGCCCGTGGGGATCAGCGCTCTGTGCTCAGACCAGTTGGTTTTGCAGATGCGGGTTGGTGAACCGCCACAGAACCAGCGTGAGGAGCACAGGGCGAGGCTGGCGCTGGGGTCGGGACGCCGGAGCGGAGCCGGGACGCGACGGGGCAGGAACACCACGTTCAGGTTGAAAACCCCAGCAGCTCCGGCCACAAGCGTCCCCGTGCCAGGTAAGCGACCCCGCATTGCACTGCCCAAGTTCAGAGCCCAGCGGCTGGGCAGGGCTCAGTTAATACCGATATTCCAAGGATCCTGTGCCGGTGCCAAGCACACGGTTTGTATGACAAGGGTTGCTTTGTCTCGCATCGCCCTCCACCTCCCAGCACATGGGAAACTTCAGAAATTCCCTTGCCGAGGAGAACAACTAAGCTGAGTAACTTGGAATTACAGGCTTTCAAGGTTAGTTTGCTGCTTGAGCCAAGACATATTTCCAGTGCTTCTCAGGACTGAAAACAACCTTCTGCTTTTAATGACTTGCCTTTTATCTTTAATAAGGGATTAGGAGTTATTTTTCCAGCTAATACTTTAAAATCCAGATAATCATAAAAGCAATCAGTAATACCCAATATATGTTAATTACTCATTTTCTTCTCGTCTCTTGTTGGCATGCTGTCACTCATGTCCATTAATTTGTCTATAATAAGGCTGTAAATCAAAATCAACAAAAGGCTTCAGGTCCTCTGGGAAGTCACAGGTTTAGACTTGGGGGATTAACAAGAGATTATAGCTGTGACAATAGAGAAGAAAACAACATTTTGGCTGACGACACGCTGAACTAACCCATCGGCTGGTGACCTGTGCCCAGACCCACCATCTCCCGCACGGTGATGTGCCAGAACCGCTGTCAGGCGGACGGGCACGGCGCTGGACACGCTGCTCAGCGGGGGGCAGAAGAGTCACCCGTGCCAAGGTACTGCCAGTGAAACGTGAAGTTTTCTGTAACAGGCTACGCTGGCCCTTGCAGGGGGAATCTACAAGTACAGCACATGTAGAAGCTCTACATTCGAGATCAGACAGGGCCGAGGGAAAAGCTGAAGGTGCTGGAATAACAATGATAACCAGCACATTGCTCAGGTGGGTAACACCTGCAGCTGCAAAAGATGTGAGCGGATGGGATGTCATTAAAAGACAATGTCCAGCTGCCTATAACCTCTGGAGGACAGCCAGGCAACTTACTTCTGCCCAGGCTGATGAAAACGCTGGACCAAACAGTGCTGCTGGCTCTTCATGGACACGGTTTGCTCCCACAACAAGGGTGCTGTTTCGGCAGGGAGCAAACTGGTTCGGTTCAAGCGTCACGATTGCCCGGGCGGGACAAAGCGAAGCCCCTAGGCAGTCACCATGGTCAGAAGATACAGGTCCATCAGACCACACGCTGCCCCTGTCCAGAACAGCAGCTCCTCAGTCTGCAAATCACCTTGTGTGATGATCTGAGAGACCGGCAGGACTGTTTGCAAGTCCAAAAGCTTGTCTTTTTTTCCCAATATCTTGACCTAAAGTTCTCACCTGCTACTCAGAAACTGTGTTCCAGCCATGCTGGCCAAAGATCTTTCATGTGCAGATGGTGTCTGTATATAAACCGCAGCCCACAAGTAGATTTGGTTACATTTTTGAAGAGCTGTCAGTTTTGGCCCATTTCTGCCTTCCCTGAAATCACAGTGTACGTTGAAGAGTCAAAGCCATGTGTTTGAAACCCCTCCTCATGCTAGAACTTGTATCATTCACCTTGAAACACATGCTGGCAGAGATACTAACATTTGGTCTTTTAAATAATGAATAGTACAGAGAGCCTATCTATCCACACATTTCTTTACACCAAACAAGTTTCTAAATTAGAAATGTCTACACTTTGTGACAAAGCGGACACCCAGAAAGTAGATATTTGCTCCCCCGAACCCAACTACTGAATACTATGTGAGACTCAAGGGAAAATACACATTTCAAAGAAGCCTCCCTATAGCACAGAATTAAGAGGCTACAATCTTTGGGAAAAAAATACATCTAACGTAGCACAGATACTTGAACAAGGAAGCACTTTTCATCGCTCAGAACAATAGCGTTGCTGTCATAAACCACTAACCTAATCCTTCTCTTCCAGATTTGCACCAGTAGGTCACAGGATCACAGACGAGCCAAGGCTGGAAGAAACTTACGGAAATCATCTGTTCCAACCTGGTGTGGAAAGCAGGGCCTTGGATTAGGTGTCCAGAGCCCTATCAAGCCAAATTTTGAACATTTGCAGCAAAGGGAATTCCACCACTTTTTGCTTCAATGCTTGCTCTCACGGACAATATTATTACTCTCATACCTAGACAGAATGAGGACTTTGGAAGCAGGCTGAACCATTCCCAGGGAAGATCAAAGGACTTGGAGAAGCCTGAGGTGCGGAACTGAAAGGCCGTTCTCGTGCAGCCGTGCAGACTTTTTCACAAGGCCGCCACAAGGCCGCCACAAGGCCGCCACAAGGCTCGGGGCTTGCACAGATCCCACCTGGGCCAGGACCGGCAGGCACAGCCAGCCGTACCCATTTCAAGTGGCGGATGTAAGACACAGGCAGGATCGAGCTTCCAGAGATGAGCATCACTAGGAATTATTGTTGTTAGGCTCTGTGAAACCTCTTACAGAATTTTAAACAGGAATTTATCCCTGCTTTCCTTCGTCCTCCCCTTCCCCAGAAGAAATGTGAGCTCACTGTAGATACCTAATGGAAAATTCAGGTCCTAACGGTTACATTTTGGCAAAGACATGAGCAACTGAAAATAGTCAGGTCCTTAGATTCTCCATTTTAACTGTTTATGTGCTATCGCACAACTGTAAAAAAGAGTTAAGAAACTGGTTTATTGTTATGTTTACTGCATAGGTGGCTACAATGGAAGTATTTTACCACCCAAAGACAGTGATGTAAGCAAATACTGCAATATTCAGGTAGCCTTTGCTATGACTTTATGGTCCTGCTGAGCTTATCCTCCACGGCCCTACAAGTGTTCCAAGTCCAGGTGTTCCCGTACACAGAGAACCACAGCAGCAACTCGTGGTTCCTGCACGCTAGGGATGGGGAGACCGTCCTGGGTCCAGCAGCACGGAGCGAACGCAGCAGTGAGTACAGAGGACACCGTAAACCAGCAGATGCTATTTTATGGCAATTAGCAATCATAAGGCACCTAACGCCAATTAATCGATGAGGTACAGCCGCAAAAATAGTTTGATCATATACTCAAGACTACACTCACAAGAGTGAGCTGAAAACAATTCAGTCTAACGAGCTAACAAAAACTAACTGATGGAAACAAGGACCCAAACCATAACCAAAATCGAAACCTTTGTGCTACTGCAGCCCTTTGGAAACAACGGTAATGTCTGAAGATTCTCAGCAATATTGACATTCACATGCAATATTGACGTTACATACAGCATTTATGTTCTGCCCTCTGTGCAGTAATTTTTTCAGTTGCCCGAGTCCCAAATAGCTTCAAAGTGACGGCTTTCATTCAGCTTGCTTTACAGCTCTAAAACCGTACATGGTGGAACTTGTGGGGAAGGAAACAGGAAACTGTGCCCCTCACCAATCTTTTTGAATTGCTCTGAAATACACACTACACAAGCTGAAGCACACAGTGAACTGATGACAGAATCTTTGGAAAAGTCATCAGCAATAGCTTTAAAAGTCAACACAGATGAGACTGCTCGCATCCACTTGTTCTACCCTGCAGCAGTGATAAAGCCTTATCAGGAAGAAATGCTTAAAACCAGATCTCTTACAACCTTTCTGTTGGACTTTTTTGGCGCTACAGCATCCCTGGAAGTGCGGAGCAGGTAAGAGGTGTTGGTACGGACAGCACGCCCCACCCCACCCGCGGGAAACAAGTTCTGATGTGCTGCCTCTATCTTTTCTGTACTAGGCCAGTGTCAGCAAGTCCTCAAACCAGCAGTTTAACAAAATGCCGAGAAGTAGCAGCTGCACACCAAGTGCACACATAAGCTCTGTGCCACCCAGATATGAGTTTAATCAGCTTGTACATCAAGGGCAAACTCTCTCCACCATATCCATGTGTGTTTTCAGGTTAATGTGCCTTTTGGCTTACAGACAATTTCAAGACCCTGGCACTGCAGACGCCGGCTGTCTTGCAAACACGCGCATCCCTGGAGCTGCTTTCCCGACACCTCGAAACCCCGTTCCCCGTAATCTCCGGAGGCGGCACTCACGTAACAGCGGGAACATGTGTTTCTTGGCTCTATTAATAGGGACTCTGCCCGTGGATGGCGGCAGCAGCCCCGGGTCACCCAGCACCGCACACGTGTCCCCCCGTCAGCGCGCCGTGCTCTGTCCCGGCCCCCGCCGCTCCTCCCCCGGGACACAGCGCCGCAGCAGCCGCGGCCTGCAGGACACAGGGACCGGGCTCTGCGCCGCAGCACGGGCGCTGTTTTCTGCACAGAGGCTACAGGAAGCAAACTCGGCTCCTGGTTTCAAACGCGGGTGACGGTCCCCATCCGAAACACAAACTGGTGGTTCTGTCCAGCCCCATCACAGCTTCAGCACAGCTGAGCTTTTGCACGCGTGACAACGACACAGATTCATTTTAACGTGCCTAAGCAGAACTTGCTTCTAAAGCATACCTAATGTGCATAACAGGCTACTTTTTAAGCTTTGAATGATCGTACCAATTCACCTGTAGAACAGTGATCCTCGCTCAGCTCTTGCCAATAGCTGCCAATAACTCAGATACTGCAAGTGCTGCAGTTCACTGCAAGTGAACTCCACCTCCAGTGACCGTACCGGCCATGGAGAAACGCCTGTGTTGGGCGCCCACAGCCGCGCAGAGACGCCTACACTTACACGTTTGTGTTCTGCCTCCAGCAAATAAAAAATACATTGGTTACTACTTTCTAGTGCACAAAAACTAAGATGCTGAATAACTGTAGGTTACATTATAGAATTAAAACAAGTATATATAAGTGGGACTTGGCTGCCAAAATGGAATGATAGATTCAGTGTGAAAGAAATATTACCACCAGATCAATAGTTGAGAAGCAACTTTCCTTTAGGAAATCATGAAAAGCCTAAAGCCAGATTAAAATCCATTATTTAAATTCAAGCTTCCTACTAGCCGATTCAAATAACTGATGACACTAAAGTGTTTTTTTTACTTTTAAGGCAAACCACGCTCCCCAATGAACTCTCTCATACTTCGACTATTGATTTAATTTCTTCAGAGCAAGATGCTCATTTCCACGGCTCCAGGAAAAACGAACCGTTGCCAAAGCCACCAATGAAGGAACAAATCCGCGAGCAAGAGGCAGCGAGGAAAGGAATTCACTGAGAATGCGGAACACGCGCGCCAAGACACGCGGGATTCATCTCACCCACTTCACGTTGTAGAGTTATACCAGTGTTGTTTGCGAATGCAGAACACACACAGAGAAGGGATTATGTGAAAACAAAACAATATCTTGGATAAAACCTCTTGAACTTTTAAAAAGAGATGGGGAAATTACCTTAGGAAAGATGCAGTTGATTTTCAGGGACATTAACTTCCTCCCCCTGCCCCCAGTCCCAACGCTTGCCTAAAGCTGTGTGTAAATCCAAGCTGCTGCGCAGAGGGAGCCATCTCCCACTGCCCCAGTCCAGGGACACAACCAAGAGCGACATGAGCACGCGTCACCGAAACCCCTTCCAGGAGCCCTCGGACCTGCCCCGTCACTCACGCTGGAGATATTTCAAACAACAAACATGAATTTCTTGGGGGCCGCCATTTATTTCAGAGTGAGCCAAGGATGTAAGAGGCACAAGAGCTGTTTGGTGCCACAAACAAGCTGACAGACCCTTGCTACAGCAGTTACTGAGAAAGAAACCTCAGCTAATACCTTGAAAATCATCTCCCATGAAGGGCCGCACTCATTGGTACAAAGGAAACGTCGCCAAGTCTTTGTTGCCTTCTGGTTTTAAAAGAAGAGTTAGAAGACTTTTGAAACCTTGGCTGATGCAGTGGCACATGTGAAGTCAAACTGAGGTCAGCATATGTGCTCATATAACAATGTCAATCCGTTATCTTCCCTAAGTTTTTAGCAAACACATTTAATGCAGCAGCAACTTCACAAAAACAGAGAGAAAGAATAAAAAAAAAAAAAAGGAAAGAAACCTTCTAGTACCTTCTAGCAATCCAGTGTGCATTATCTGCTGTGCTGGGACTGCAACACCAGCTCTTGCACCTGTGGGCTGCAAAGCAACCACTCTGCACTTCATGATATCCCAACCCACCCCAAGGGCAATGCCATCGCACAGACAAGAACCCTCAGAAGAAACGGGCAGGGCCCATTCACCACATGTAACTATCAAATGCATTAAATAAAGGAACACGTAGAAAAACGCCATAAGCTGTTTTCCAGGTGTTTCTTGACTTTGTGGCAGTCAGGCAGCCAGAGCGAAGCGGTCAAGCTCTTTCAGATACCTCTGCCCTCAACCACAACCCAGGTTCTTCTGCATGATTTTGAGGTGAAATCAAATGTCTGCGAACAGCGTCATGGGAATGGTTCCATTTGCTGCAGGTTCACGGGCAAAGGAGGACCTGGTCTAGATAAAATAGGGTTTTCTTCAAAACACATTTGTTTTATATCCCCCAAAGAGAATTGTGAGCAATAAACTTCAAGGACTGCTTTTCTAAGATTACTGCATTTAAGAGCTGCCCTCCACTAGAGATTCCCATTTTAAACATGTTTTGCATAACTGAAATAAAATAGGCGACCTTGGGAGGAAGCAAAATATTTATTGCAAAACACTTACTCTTCCTCTTGCTATGTAAAAATCTGTCCTTCCTAAACAAAGGACACCAAACCCACATTACTTGTAGAAACGTCAAGCAGGATTTAACTGGAGAAGGATATTTTTACAACAAGTGAAGCACTGACCTTATGTTTCTCAAGCCGTGGGCTTCCCAGAACAGAGCACCTTCTTTCCTGGTCCAAGAGGTGTCTTGGCTACATGGGCTTTTCACAGGCAGCTCCCTCCACAGCATCAGTACCTCTGCAGTGTCTGTCGGTACCTGTGCAGCGTCTGTCGGTACCCGGGCAGTGTCAGTATCCGGGCAGTGTCAGCATCCGGGCAGCATCTGTCGGTACCCCTGCACTGTCGGTACCCGGGCACTGTCGGTACCCCTGCACTGCCGGTACCCCTGCACTGCCGGTACCTGGGCAGTTTGCCCTGGCCGAGCTGCACCGAGCTCTCCATGTGCTGGACAAAGACAGTTGGGAACCACCAGCCCGATGTGCAGGGCACCCTGTGGCCCCAGGACCTGGGGGAGGCCACCAGATCCCTCTGGCACTGCCCCCGCTCATCCCAGTCAGCCTGAGCATGAACGTGTCAGTGACCACAGGAGCATCGCACCGACAGCAACACCGCGCTCAGCTCGGAGTGAGCTTGGCCAGAGCTAAACACTTCAACAGCCCAACACAAGAGATCCACGTGAAGCTGCCCTGGTACAAGCCAGAAAAACAGTCTCACCTCCAGCCCATCCCTAAGAACACAGCTGGTACACTCCAGGAACCATCTTTCCCTTTTTTCCTGCAATGAATACTTCCTTCCTGCAGAAGGGATTGCAAAGATATTAAAAAACCACCACCACAACAAAGGAAAAAAAGGAAGAAAAAAAATAAAGCCCAGAACTGCATTCTGCAAATGACTGCCTAACAGCAGAAACCAGAGTAAGGAAAAATGCTTACATGGAAATTAATTGCAAGTGTACTGCCTGGGAAGCGTATATGCGAAGCTGGTTCACGTCTGCGTGTCTACAGCCAAGCCCACACGCAGGTCTTGGAAAACCAGGACCAGCGTGACTCCGGGTGCCAGGGCAAGCCCAGAACACAGTTACCCCCGCACTCATTGCTTTGGTCTTGAGAGAAGTTCTGAAAGAGGACTCACCATTCCAACTTCCCTGCTTTCCATAGATACCTCCTTGTTATGTTTTGGTTTGTTTTTTTTTTTTTTTAAGAAATACCATACTCAGCGCAAAACCTGAAGCAGGCAGATAACCTGTCAGATAAGCGTACCAACAAGCCTGCGTGCTGGCTCACCTCTGGGCTATTTCCCAAGTTCCGAAATACCAGTGTTAGGATTCTGTCTCCACGATACCGTTTGTGGAACACAGTGCTGCTCCCCCTGCTAAAGCACCGTGCCCCCCTTGCCAGCAGGATCCTCCCTTGCCTCGGCCACTCTGCAGAACCGCCGTCTCTCCTTGTTCCTCCAAAACTCGCTGTGCGGAGACCAGCAGCCCCTCCTGACCCCCCAGCACCTGCCCCGCTCTCTGCCGTGTCCCAAAGGCACACGCTGGTGTCCGCAGCAGGTGGATCACCTGCAGAAACCACGGTCACCACAGGGAGCAGAGCGGCAGCTACTGGAACCCCCTCTCGAACAAATGTCTTGGATGCTCCCTCACAGGTACCACCACTTAGACACCAACGGCACCTGACAGTGCAGCAATACCACCTAACGCTGGCCTGCACCAAGATAAAAGTCTCAAACTCTCTTAAAACTTGTCCCCGGGTCTCTCCCTCGCGCTGACGCTGTGGTGGCAGCAGTGTCCCCGTCACCCGGCTCTGCCAGAACGGGGCAGCAGCTCCTGCACGTGCCCCGTCCCCAGGGAAGCCGACCCTGCAGAAACCTGCTGGCTTCCCATCTCCTTCACAGCACCGAGTTAAAACGCCTGCGAAAACCGCGGCGTCACCACCGCCTCCAAACGCCTTGGACAAGTACAGGCGGCAAGAGAAGCCGCCCGCAGTAAATACCATGAGCCTGACCCACACAGTCCCGCAGTCAAAAACAAGATGTAAGACTGAAGAAGATAATCAAAGGAGAGGCCTGTGGCTACACATACTGTGAGCTCAGGCTTCAACAGTTCCCATTTTTAAACGTACAAAATAGCTGATAAATGGTATTCTCATCAAACGGGGCTTAAAAAAAAATGGCTTGCTGTGATAACCAGAAGGAGCTTTAAACACTTCAAAAAGCTGTATTTGCTAATAAATATTTCACAAGAAAGAAAACTTAGGTCATTAAAATGCAACATCTGTTAACGCTAGTGAAAAAGCAAAACCGTACTGATTTCTGTACCAGCAGTTCAAGCAGAAGATAAAGTGCTGACAATATGCGTAACTCTTGCTGAAATCACTGACAGGTGACGTGATTTCTGCAGTCGCTGAGACTTTCAGCACCAACCTCGGGCAGAGGGAACTTCCAAAGTTCTTCCCTTGAGACTCCTTCCCACATGAAACCTCAGAACAAATCGAAGTAAGTAGCTCCACAACGTGCCTGAGACCAGGAGGCTTCAGCCAAAAAGGAAATCAGCTTCCTAAGTCTCCAAACTTCCAATAAGCCAAAAGTAAATACTGTACTTCTCCATTCAAGCTAATGGACAAAAAGAAATAGAAATGCCTTTTCTGGCCAGTCTCGGCTTCACAATCCAAAAGTTGTTGTAAAATAACCATTACCAAGGGTTCAAAAATCAAGAGCCAACAGAAGCATGTATCAATGGAGCGTTCGCACACTTGTCAGATAAAGCGCTCCCCAGCATTCCTGCCATCCAGAAATACCCCAGCTCCCAGCGAGCAATCCTGCCTGGAACTCAGCACACGTGCATGTTAATATTACTTCACATTTTGATAGTTCTTCATATCTCCAAAGCTCTTCACTTTGATTAAAGCCGAGACATTCCCTTCTGACAACAGGAATGAACAGGTTCTTCCCCAAAGCACTACGGCTTCCAACTCTCTGCCCTGCTCACTTCTGTGCCAAATTCCTTGGCAAAAATGGCTATAAATGTTGGACCTTTGGTCAACAGGTTTTGAGACATTAAAAAATAACTGCTGCGGCATGATGAAGCAAATATCCTAGTATTTTTCAATTTTAAAAAGATTATGCAATTACGTAAACAAATGACGAAACTGTGAGATCAGTAGCGGGACAGTATTGAAAAGAGTTGAGTCACAAATCTTTGATTAGCTGTACATGTAACGAGGTCAAGTAACTACTGTCCCAACCCCAAAATAACATTCAATAGCACTTGAGGGCTATCTAGAGTCTTCCAAAGCACCCAGCACGAACCAGGGAGAGAGAATGAAGCCACCAAGAGGAAGGTTTGCTCCTGGCGCAGGACGGCACTTTGGGAAAACTTAAGAAATGGATCCAACAGACTATTTTTTGCTGCAAACAATCTATATTCTCTTCTCCAGAAGAGCAAAAAACCCCACCCTTAAGTTTGATAATAGGTATCATATCTACTTTCAGAAAACGAAGGGAAAGAGAACACGTTCCCAGCTTCCCAGTCGCTGCCGAACTGCAGTCAGGAGCCTCCAGCCCCAGCTGCTGTGAAATGCGGGTGTCCTGGAAGCCAGCGCTTTGCACAGATGGCACCAGCTGCGAGCTCTCCACTGAGTCCATGTCCTCCGCAGTACGGCATTAACGAGCATGCGCTTTGCTAATATCTAGTTTGCTCTGGCAACTGAAGAACCACACTGTGCAAAAGCTTGGTAACCCAACCTTCTTCATTAGCAAACCTTACCCACTTGCTGTCTTTATTAGCTGAGCTCTTCAATAACTAAAAAGCACTTCACACTCCATAAGTGTGAAAAATGCTTTATATTCTGCAGGCACCAGTTTTGGACTAAAATCCATGTTACCACTTCCAGATAGAAGAAGAGGGCGCATTTGGCACTGGAAATGAGCCGTAAACGGGAGGGAAACGTTTGCTCCGCACGTGGGACGCGAGTCAGCGCAGGGCGGCAGCCGGCGGGCAGAACCGCGCGGCCGGAGCCAGCACCACCGCACCCCGCTGCTCCTCGAGCCGTCCTGCCCCCAGCCCAGATGGGTCCCAGCACACAGGCATCCGCCCACTAACTCCCCCTTGTTTTTACAACCGCTTTTTCACAACAACAGTGAGAAACTACGAAAACACCTAGCACTGAATTTAGTGACAGCTTATCGGGCATAAAAACCAAAATGAAACCAAACTACTCATAGGGAAAATGAGAACACTCCTTGACAGGAACACCGGGAGAAGAAAGCCCTTTTGCGTTGCTCACAAATGGAGATGGGTGAGCTATAGAGAGCACGCTGGCCGCTCCCCAGTGCAGAGCCAGCTCTGCCCATCGCCGGGACCGGCTGCCACACTGGGGAACGCTGCACGGCTCCGGGGCAGCGCCGGACTGACAGCCCAGCTCCGCTCCACCTGTGCCCCGTTCCACACGCTTCGGACAAACAACTCTTACGTGGTTCTAAAAGCCTGCGGTGAGGAGAAGGCGAGCTAAAGACAAGGCGAAAGGCCAGCAGGAACGGACCCCAGAAACAGCGACCTGGCCAAGCTGTGCCCCTCGCAGCACCCAGAGCATCCCCTGGAACCCAGCCTGCAAACCCTGCCTGCAAAGCCAGCCCGCTCCCGGCTTCCCCACAGGAATGAGCAGCTTCACTTCAGAAAACTATTTATATCAGTGACCAGCACGGTGCATCAACAGCTTTAAATACGGATTTAAATCTGCTTGAAAACAGCCAGGCTAAATATATGCTTTAGGTTCCATTTGCTGCTCGGTGCTGCCCTCAGTCACAGCTGCGCTGACGGATGGACTGGTACCTGTCCCTGCGCCACCAAACTCCCTCGGACCCTTATGGCAAAGCAAGGCTGAACCCTCAGAGAAAATGACACTGGGACATTAGCTCTCTTTCACTAATGAAAGGTCCAACAATCCAAACCAGCATGTATTTAACCCCAAATGTAGGTTTGTCTGCACCTGGAAGCCTCTTAATTCATTACCAAAGTATTAAAGGAACCCACAAGACAGAGAGCAATCTCATTTTGAAAGTAAGCAATTAATTAAGAAATACTGCCCATTTTACATATACATATATATTTTAAGTAGACCCGGTAAAAGAATTGGAAACCTTGGCTTTCCACCACCGAACACAAGTCACACTGACACGTCTGGAAGGCAAACCAGCACCATTTATTTGCACAGATCCCCAGACACGCTGTTTCCCAGCAGGATCCCACCGGCACGCGGCAGGGCCACCCGCACACGACAGCACGGCAAGCAGCACAGCCCCCGCGCCACGGGGACGCAGCTCCCGGGGAGCTCAGAGCGCGAGCCCGGGACACGAACCGCGCAGCGGGCAGCAGCGCGCTCTCAAAATCCGCAGCGCTAATTCAAATCAGCACATCCTGCGGTTACATCACTGTGTCTTTCACCTCCGATTAGCAAATGTGATTCTGTAAGACATAACAATCCTTCATCTGAAAGAGTCCATCCCCAAATAATCCCCATTTCTTGACATAGACACGAAACAACTCCTGTGGATGGCACCACTTTTCTGTCACTAGGAATGTGGAGTATGTTTCAGCCCAGCTTTAATGCAAAGCCTAGACTAATCCCCCTAGAGAGCTTTAGCCAGACATTGCCAAAGGAACAATTGTTGCCATTAAATAAGTTTACACTGTTCGGTGGTGAGCATTTTCTTTCTGCAGAGTGAGTTCTTATTCCCACGATGAAATGCATGCTGGAATGAAGTCACTTGACTACATTTCTTTTTTCTATAGACTCATCCTTCTGAAGTTTCCCGTCCTCGGCAATTTACACAGAAACAGGCTGGAACAAGAAAGCCATGATACACCAAGTAGGCAGAACAAGTCCCAGACAGATAAAGGGAAGCCCAAACAGAGCAAGTCCAGGCAGACGGGGTCAGACACGTTCTCCAGGAACGCTCAGGCAGCGGGTGCCCGCGGAGCGCTGCGCTGGGCGCTCTGCCCGCCAGCAGCAGCAGCAGCGACCATTGCTCTGCTCCTCGGTGGCTGCAGCACAGACACCAGCACCCACACATTTGCAAGGTGTCCCAGAGAAAACCTTTTAAAGGTCCAAGAACCAAATGGCCCAAGTCACACACCAAAGGCTTCCCATATCCACGAAACCCCTTTCCAGTCTCAAAGGTTCCATTGCCTTCACAGACTTGAAACCGCGCGGTTTTGTGCCCATTTCCTCACGAGGAGCAGACCGACCCCAGCCAGGTCACCTCCCCCAAAACAGCTGCTGAAGCTCTGGGGCTCCGTCATTTGCCGTCTCCTGAATTCATTCTTTCTGCGCGGCTGGGACGAGCCAGTCTCACCACCACACACAGACCACAGGAACCACGAGGCGTTTGGCTCTGAACCCGAACTGCTCCCGCGGGACACGATAACCGTCCTCTTACTGAGATATTATCAGGTGCTTTCCCCTCACATTCAGCCCTTTTTGGGTGAACTGAGGTGCAACGTTGCTGCAGAGGACACAGTGCCGCCCATCGATAGCTCTCCAAGCCCACCTTGAATTCAGACAGGGAATTCACAGCGGCTCATCAGCCCCTGCTCCTCGAGACGGTGGGGAGAGGTGTGCTCGTCTGGACTGCAGGTCACGGCGAAACCTCCATTTAGCTTCTCCCAGTCTGTGTGGCACCTATGTCCGCTCAGATGTGCTGCAAGACTTCTGGTATATGTCTTGATATCCAAAATTTCTATTTTCCGTACAGCTTTTCTGAGCTCTGCACAGAAAGCCAGGCACACTAAGCTTCACTGCCTACAGCGAATCCTTCCTGCCTGCTCTTTTCTGTGAGTGGTAGCTTTTAGCGTGTGTCCTTTTTTCCTCACGGGTGGCTCACATGGTCAGAGCTACTTATCCTTTTTAAAAACAAAGCTAAAACAAAACCAAACCCCACAATGCTTCTATCGTGACGGGTGGCTCCTGAGGCTGAACGCACAGCCCAGTTCTTCCCTTTTGTGTGCAAACAGGTTTTGACACGGATGTTTTCTGCTGTGTTTCCATGTCCCAGCATCCTTCCAGCAGCCACCACTTGTAAAGCAGGGAAATTGTGTGGCTCCAGGCAAGCAGAAGCGCAGGTTCAACAGCCACAGCCTCCTGCTGCTGCTCCCGGGCTCCCCCAGCAGAACGCAGCTACCGAATAGGGACGGGCACTCCACCCAGCAAAGAAAACCTCCCACGCAGCTCCAACGCAGAGCAGCCAAGTTATCAATCAGAGCCTGAAATCCAAGCCTAGTAAGTCATATCGTTATGAAACCGCTCTTGGAGGGTGAACACAGCAGAGTAACTGCTGGAGGTCTCCACAGATCAGGCTGCTCAAAATATCCCTCATGCGCACTTGTGTAATTCACAGGGTATTCCAGAGCCACGGCCCAGAGCTAAATCCAACCCGGTCCTCAGCTGGATGAACTCATTCCCATTGCTATATTTAAATATCAAGCTCTCAAGTTGGAAACAAGAATTGAACATGAGCCCGATGCCACATTCAGGTTGAGACTAGTCCATTCATATGTTTCTTTACCAACACAAGGAAAGGCTTTGCTGATTTATGCATACTTCATTTCCACCTAACTGCTGAGGTCTACGCTACTCCTCCAACGAGCATACAAATCGAAAGGCAAAACGCACCAAAAGCGATCTGCATTTTCACAGACATAAATCTGACAAGTACAAACACACCAGGCTCCTCCCTACACATCATTTTGATGTACTTGATACAACTGAAGTTCACCCAGTGGGTAAGAAATGAGCAAATAAATCCAAAACCTCTCCCCTCTTGAACAGAGGTTGGATCGGGATTCAAAGATGAGCAGAATATAGCACAGCTCTCAAAGCTTTTGTTTCAGATATCATGTAGATTTCTTTTCATTAAGATGCCATTTTTCTGGAAAATGGCTGACACTAATCAAGAAGAAAGGAAATCATTTGCAATGATTAATGTACCAGGGCTGAGGCTGTTTCCACCCTATCTTGTTTATTTTTCAGGTTTATGACATTGAAATTTCAACGCCGTTAAATTTCCCCTTCCTTTGGTGGTGGTTCTTGGGCTTCCAGTCCTTCAGGTCACAGATGAAATAGTTCATTTTGGCTTATCCGAAAGCCAAAGAGGTAAGAGAGTGAGAAGGGATCAAAGAAAGGCAGTTCTTGCCTCTCGCCAAGTCCTTGTTTCTTCAAGGCACAAACACATTCTCGATACAGCATCTGCTCTAACGCAATGGAAACTTCAAAGCACATTCACCATCCCCAAAATAATCCTGACGGAAAGAGAAACGCAGGAGTGGTCCTTGGACGAGACCCACGGCTGCAGGAGACTCAGCCCGAGGAGAAGTTATTTGCTCAAAAGCATTTGCAAGGGTAGAAAAAAGTTTCGTTTGTGTTTTTTTTTGGTGACAGAAATCTATTTATTTCAGGGTTCGTGTTTATACAATCTAGAGTTCGAGCAAAGCACATGCTGGACTGATATTCTGTAGGGAGACCTCTGCTACCAGCAGAGTATTCTGGATATGATCGATTTACTTTTTCTTTTCAATAACGCTCCCAGTTTTTCATATCAACCTACCAGCAACTGAGTAAAACAGGGTTTTGGCCTCAAGATCTCTGGTTCTCCCTCCACACATTTCTTAATCATCTAATTCCCTCACAGCTTCCTTGTGCAATCACGATTTTTCCGGGGGCTCGGGGGGCACGGACAGAATTCTTCTACCTCCTGGGACGAGAGGAGACGCGGCTCCAGGTTCCAGTCCCTCCTAAAGCGGCTCACCTGCCGCCGTCCCAGCGCAGAGGCACCAAGTGACAGGCAATGCACGTTTACAACAGCTCTGCCAATGGATAGGCAGAGACAAAAAAGAGGACATCAGCTTCAAGAATAACTAGACTAAGAATCAACATTTTAAATGGTACCAAGAGGAACATTTCAATGAGATTCATGAAAGTCAACAGAAAACACAAAGTAGGGCTTACAGGAAAAAAAAAGGCAGATGTCGGTTAGATTTCCATGAGAGGACTTCACACAGAGCCTTACACAAAGACTCCGTAAGAATGAAGCGATGCTTCCCGGTCGTCAGAGGGAACAAGATCTCTCCAGCTCACAGCCACATTTCCGATGTCCCCGGTGGTAACAAACCCCGACGGTTCAATAACGGCTCAACAGGGACAGCAGAGAACACCTCACGTACAACATTTCCACCCAGTTAGTACGGATCTCAATGACAGCAACTTTTCCTCTCATTTTAAGTGAAGTGCCTGCCAGCCAACTGCAAACAGCACCTGCGCTGCATACACCTCCAAAACCAACACACAGCAGCAATACCAGAGCACGGCCAACCGGGTCGCCTGTCGAGCGGGAACACTGAGCCTCATCTGAGCAAAGCGCCACTTGCTGGGAAGAGTGAGCCAGAAGAATCACTGTGTGAAATGGCACGTATGAGACACACGGGGAATTCTGAAATGCCTACCAGGCTCAATGGACAGGTCCACTATTCATATGTGGAAGAACTTCAAGCTCTTGTTTCCGTACAGACAGGACCGCAGAGGTTTGGGATGGCTCGTTCCCACACTGTCCAACGGATCTGCACGGAGTTGGATCCAGGAGGGCAGCTCTATAGTACCAACCTTCACCTCCGCAATCCAGCCCTTCTCAGCTATGGAAATAACTTTGGCTTAAAATCAAAATACTTCTAAATGAGATTTTTTTTTTTCCCCACATGGTAAATTCCTTAGACTTTTCTGTCCCTTAGCAGTTTCACGTGAATGCAGAGAGCAGAATTAGGTGAAGAATTAAGGTGGCTTAGGTAATTATAGCGGCACATGCTATCACTTGGAGACAGGGGATTAGCACAGTGAGCTCCCAGCTAAAGGTCTTCCCCGCGCTGTGAAAGGAACTGGCCTCTTTTCCACGGTGTCCATCTGAAACATGAATCACACACCGTGTCAGAGCAGCACCCTACACCCCATAAAAACCTGCCAGAAGTACTACTTCTGGTACATAAAAACTCAAGAAGTTTCAAGATGTAGAACCACTTTGAATCCACAAAGTAGACCGCTATTCACCCTGTGGTTTTAAACCCAAAGTGAAGTTTCTTGGAATTCTTTTCCTCTACATCTAGCACGATAAATTGTGTCACCATTGGCCAAGGGAGATTCCTAATAAAAACTGCCTGGTAAAGAAAAGAGCACCCAAGACCATTCCTAATCAAGAATGTCTTATGTGGAGAGCTGCAAGCAAACACGCAGTTAATCAAGGCAGAAGAGACCAGTAAATTAACAGACTTTGTATCACTCATACCTACCTCAAAATGAAGCTATTTTGAGACTGATTCATCACTTCATTTTGCAGGTCATTTTCTCTCTTCCATGCAGACCACGTTTGACAAGTGCACAATGGCCAATTCTCATAATTTTATCTTGAACTTTGCAACAACTAGTTCGGTATTAACCTGATGTGGTTAACACCTTTTAACTCTCCTCTCAAGAAGAAGGTGAAGCTACAGAAGAATCTTAACTTTCACTTCAACAAAACGTATTTGTATCAGTTCTTCAATTCGCAGAGAAAACCTCCAAGTCAGGAGCGCGGCGGGATTAGGGTGTCAAAACCACAAGGCACGCCGAAACAATACCACTTTGCTATTTGTACTTCATATGCTTCAGATTCAAATTAATTTTTTTATTTCAGGGTCATGAATTTTGACTACTTCAAGTTGACAACGACATGAGTGGAACACGATTAACAGCAGGAAAACACCAGAGGCAGATTTTAAAGAAATATCTGAAGAGATGACACTGCCTTTGAATGTACCACCCCTATAAATAATCCTTATCAAAAGCACACTGTCCTTTCTCTTGAGAATAAAACCATCACATTCATTCTCTCTGCTGCTGCTGCAGCGGCTGCTCCTTTCAGACACATCCAGCAATCTCTGAGAGCAGAATTCAGGTCTCAACGTTTCTATCCCGGTCTCTGCAGCGGTGGAAAATTCTCCCTTGTATATTCATGTTAATCCAGGCCCAGGTATTTGCGATGGCTTCACAAAGGCACATTACAGTGCTGATTATTACTTTTTCTTAAACTGTTTTTCAAACTCAAACCACTTTTCAGCACCAGTCTGACTGCATCTGAACCAAAGGAAATCCTAGAAACACAAGATGCTTTCTAAATCCTACGCGACACAGCCCTAAATCACTTCAATAAAGCTTCATAAGCCGGCAAACTCGACCACAGTTTCCACCAGCCTTGACACAGTTAAAGGCGACAAGAACACCATATGATGTTACTGCTACCTGAAACACGATAGACAACAAGTAAGTAAGGTTTGAGTATGGCATTTCAGTCCTGCTGCACATTTCTTCCGAGGAACCCTCGCAATCACAAAGATCCAGCTGTTTGGTTGGTGTGCCTGAACAATCGTTCTCTTCCTCAAGACACATCTGTGGCCCTTCAGGGGCTGGGGATACATGGGAAAAAATTCAAGAATTGTTGCTGGAAAATAAAAAAAAGTTACTGATATTGGGGAATAGAGGAAGATGTTGGAGGCCGGGAAATTTTCAGTCGGGGGAAGAACCTGTGTGCTCACAGCCATGGGCACAGTGCCCTCAGCCCCGGCCGCTCGCAGTGCTCAGCAAAAATGGAATCCAAATCAACAGACGGAGTTCTTATTTCCTTGGTTTCAGGCCTCTTGTCCTTGGACCCCAGTACAAAGCAGCAGCCGGTGGGGAGAGCTCCAGGTGTCACAGCAGCAGAGACAAGATGGAACAGTCTGGATCCTGAGTTGGGCAGGAGGCTCCCGGCGGCAAGGCCGGGCCAGAGGGAGAGGCAAAGCTGTGCCTGCGCAGGCCGCCAACCAGAGAGGAAACAGCGGGAAACGCTGATAGGTTAGGATGAGATTTGTTTTCACTCACACGAGATCCCTGACATAACTGTCCCCTCGAAGCCTTCCAACACCGGGCTGTGGGCTGTGCCGAGGGCACGCAGGGCAGCGGCCGAAGCGCGGACACCGAGTGCGGTGTCCAAACAGGTGGGCACGAGTCTGTCCTCCCACGGGCACACGACTGGTGCCTAAACTAACCAGCCCTAGCGTGCACATCACCTGCTGGGGACGCTGCTGCTTCTCCCCAGCCCTTACTCTCCGATGCAGCTTCAGAAATGGCCCTAGCGGGAAAGGCACGACCACGACATGAACCGAACCGCTGCACCAGAGGCACTCGCTATTTTCCTGAACAACCAGCTCTGCCAAGAAAAATCACGTTCTGCTACTGCGCGTGGCGGTCTCAGCACACCCCTTGTGAGGGAGGAAGAGCTCAGCCCTACCTTTTATCACACCTACTCAAAAGCCAGGCTTCACAAGAAAAAAAACAGCCCATTTCTCAGCTGTCAGAAGAAGGAATGAAAGCTTGGCAAAGGTGTAAGAATTTTGCTCTGTGTCAGAACGAGATACTAAAAACGCACTTCAGCGATTATTTAGAAAACATACTGAAAGAGGGAAAAAGGAAAACATGACGCGGGGGGTGTAGGAAAGAACAGGGCAATAGAGTTGGCAGCGATAAAAACAGCACCAGGAGGGTGCTCCAGGCCCAGTTTCAGCCACTCACTCACCTACAAAAGGGGGATGTGAGCTGTAAGGGAAGTGCCAAATGTTTTAAACCAACCTACACGTTTCTAAGAAGCCCTTATGTGCTCAGCATATGCACAAGCTAAAAAAGAATAACCCGAACACTTCAACCAGGAGGTGTTGCCAAGAAAGCAATTTTTTTAATTGTCTGAGAAAAACCCTATACTCTTGCCAAGAAAAAAGGGTGACAGTTCACATCTAGACCCAACCTCCTATCACTTCATGCCCTCATCCTACCAGGTGCTTCAGTGGGAGCTGGGAGCCTTTGCAGTTCATGGAACAGAACCCAAGCACCATGAGAAACACCATCCAGACCATCACCCAGAGTGAGGGCTGCAGTGGTTAATGGGGGAAAAGAGGCTGGTTTAGCTGCTGCTGTTGTTCAAAGGCTCTCAACACTGGTCTGTTGCTGCTCTTAGTGTGGTGAGCTGCAGCTAAAAGCTTTCGGAAAATCCCATCCCGTGTCTTTAGGAGCCAGAAAAGCAATGAGATTGCTGAAAAATCCAGCCACACTAATAGCAAGAGGACTCCTGGCACGCCCTCCAACTGTGCTGCAGCTGCTCTGCTAAGTAGGTACATTTATTTCAATCCTGTAGCTGTCTCTCGCTATTTATAGCCGCTAGCTTAATGAACTTTCAGGAGAGACAACTAATGTTTAAACATCCTTGTTGATTTAATTCTATCTCATTATGAATGGGCTGTTCCACAGTTGGACTGGCAAGTCCCACTCCTCGCTGGAAATCAACTGGGACGTTCTCCAAACTACGGGATCTTTTCCTGCAATGCAGGGACTCTGAGGTGGAACCAACACCAGAAGCCTCAAAGTAAATCAGACTGCGGACAGAGACGTAGGAAGACGATTTAAGAACAGGCAAAGGGATCACAAATATGTTTAAGAAACGTAAAAGTAAATAAGCACCTCGCACTCGGCTGCGAGTGTCGCAGGCTCGGGACACGTCGATGGCAGATGCGAAACGTCACTTCGGCCCTGTGCGGGCAAGCTGTCCAGAAGTGCTCGTGTTGAGCAAAGGGGCAGACGTACATCTAAAGGTACTGGACAGACAGGTGTTAGAAAACGCTCTGCACACATAGCACCACTCTTATCCGGGCACTTACAGCCCCACTAGAAGACTGAGGAACCCGAAAGGGCTAAAACACCACCCTATTCATTTTGCAAAAAGCAAACCATAATGTAAAGGAAACAAAGGATCCTAATGTCATCACCTTAGTGTGTCCCGCATCAACCAGAAGCAATAGACAAACTGTTGTACTTGGATGAAAAATGAAAAAGCCTCCACTAAAGCAATCAGTGTGGTGAATTCATGCTACAAGATTGCTCACTGCAAAGTCTTTTATATCCCTAGGCATTTCAATAAACCAAGCATAGATTAATCAGTTTCCAAAAAAAACGGTGCCAACTGATGTTACAGGATGTGTCGGGTTCAGACAGTCTCTTAAAGATAATTACAGTTCTCTCTGCACAGAAAACATCCCACTGAGAGCTACTGAAACGCCTGTATTCAGCAGCCAAGTCTTAGCATCCATACCCCAAAGTGACAGCAGGCTTCGAGAAAGCAGGATTCCGCTCAAGTTCCAGCTCTCCTCGCCCTAGATTGCACAGACCTTACTGTGAGAGAAAGCCGTGTTTCAAATTAGCCGTGCGCGAAGCTGCCCGTGAAGCGCGTGGTGGACGCCGCGCTCACAGCGGCCGCTGCGCCGCCGGCCCGGGCCGTCCGGAAACAGCTCACCGGCCAGAGACGCGCTGCGGCCAGCGGCTCGGCCGCACCGCCACAGCCCGCTCCGCTCCACGCCCCGGGGCTCGGGGGCTTCTCAGTAAAACCTGCGATAGATACTGCCGGCGGGTGGAAGAGGAGCCTCCCTGCGCAAGGGCAAACCATTACAAACCTTGGATGGAGTGACGCACCATCCCTCCCTCTCCCTTGCTGTACTGCTCCTCTGACAGAGGACAGACAGACAGACACAGATTTTTCAACCTCTTTCCCCTGCTTCTGTCTCTTTTTGTCCTGCAAACACGACCACGGTCACATCCTTCAGCTGGTAAAGGAAACATTCAGTAAGCTTAGCCCTCATTTGACTATGTGCAGAACACCTGCAACTAACAATGGAAAACGAAAGACTGCCTCTACTCATAACCTTCAAGCTATTCCAAAATCTATATTCCACAGTTATATTTATGCACCTGTCAACATTCTGACACCTGCCAAAGAAATCAGACTTTACTCTCACCAAGGATGCAAACGCTAGGAAAACACGTAGTTTATCAGTTTCACGGGCATTTCATTATTGCTTGTTGCTTTTGAGACCAAGTGCCTTGCTGAAGACACTGCCAGGGCTAATTATCAGTCATTTTTGAAGCCCAGCACTGCACAGGGCACAGTGCCCTTTAATACCTATGTCCCGTAAACTGTGAACACCAAATTGCCTTTTCTCCGTTTTCTTCAGCATTATGCTGAATTCAGACAAATCTCTCACTTTGGCAGTAAATTTTCAGATCCACAGGTGCTTTTAACAGAAACAGTAAAGCACACAGTATCACACAAGGCTCCACATCCCACCACCTGGATCAAACTTCTATACTTGGCCAATAGCAATAACCTACCATTAAAGGGAAATCGAACCTCACAGCCCTTCGGCAGAGGCAAGTCCTGCAGATTCCCTCTTGGTCTTTAAAGGGAGGTGTGTTTATACGTACAAATACATGTTCATACACACGTGAAGGACTATACTGAGGATGAGGATGAAGATGTCCTGTGTTTACAGCTGAACAGCCATGGCAGCATGGAGCTTTCTGTCCCTTCAACGTAAATTCCTTCTTAATCCCCCCTCCACGTAACGTTGTTAAAAATGAAAAGTGCACGGGGGCTGAAGTCAGGCAGCCAAAGAGACTTTGTGGTTCAGAAGAGAAAGACCTCGAGTGTGTAAGATACTGGCACACACTTGCTTACTGCCCTCTTCCCGAAGTGGTGATGAAGGCTCGGTCCTCCGCAGGCCCACGGCTGCACTCACAGCTCCCCAAAGCGGAGCAGAGCGGGGGGAGCATCACTCGGCACGAACGCAGAGCACACGAGTGCCGTGCCCACACCTTCTCACCCCTACAGCTTAAGCAGAAGGAAAATTTAAAAGTCACGTCTCTGGTTAACTTCCTGAAAACAAGGCTTGAGGATGTTTATCGCCGGCTAGCGCTACCCGAGTTGCACAACAGAGAGATTCAGGCCTTCCTTAAGATGCACGTCCACACATGCTGTGTGTCTCGGGGGCATAGAGCTGGGCCAGGACAAGGACAATCCAGGCGGGTTCTGCAGGAGCACAGGCACCTCGTGTTGCTGTGCTCATGAACACCAGGTCTGCGCGCTGCCGCTACCACGCTGCCCACGAGAGACACGAGTCCACCGAGTCTGAGCCAGGGCAGCGAGCCGAATTCACCTGGAGGGAAATCAGACAATAAGAAACCCCTTCCCAGATGAGCAGAGATGCGTTTCCTGATGGGAAGATCTCCACGTATCAGTAACAAGGAACGAGGAAGAGAAAAATGGGTTCGGATCTCAGCTTGTCCTGAAGAAGCACCTTGTATCTGCCTTCCTTGTTCCTCCCTTGCAAGTAAGAGCAAACCGTAGCTTGCGCTTCACCGCGAGACAAGCGAGCAGGTGCCCTGGGGAGGCAGCAGCAGCTCCGACCCTGTGCCGTGCCAGCTCATAAACCTCCTGGGCTTCCCGCACCAGCTCTCTGCCCTGTCCAGCTGCCTTTCCTTCACCCCATGAGCGGATTAGCCACCACAGAATCACAGAATGTCAGGGATTGGAAGGGACCTCAAAAGCTCATCCAGTCCAATCCCCCTGCCGAAGCAGGACACCTAGGTGAGGTTACACAGGAAGGCATCCAGGCGGGTTTCGAATGTCTCCAGAGAAGGAGACTCCACGACCTCCCTGGGCAGCCTGGTCCAGTGTTCCGTCACCCTCACTGAGAAGAAGTTTCTTCTCAAATTTAAGCGGAACCTCTTGTGTTCCAGCTTGAACCCATTACCCCTTGTCCTATCATTGTTTGCCACCGAGAAGAGCCTGGCTCCATCCTCGTGACACTCACCCTTTACATATTTATAAACACTAATAAGGTCACCCCTCAGTCTCCTCTTCTCCAAACTAAAGAGACCCAGCTCCCTCAGCCTTTCCTCGTAAGGGAGATGCTCCACTCCCTTAATCATCTTAGTTGCCCTACGCTGGACTCTCTCCAGCAGTTCCCTGTCCTTCTTGAACTGAGGGGCCCAGAACTGGACACAATATTCCAGATGTGGTCTCACCAGGGCAGAGTAGAGGGGAAGGAGGACCTCTCTCGATCTACTGACCACCCCCCTTCTAATACACCCCAGGATGCCATTGGCCTTCCTGGCCACAAGGGCACAGTGCTGGCTCATGGGCATCCTGCTGTCCACCAGGACCCCCAGGTCCCTTTCCCCTACACTGCTTTCTAACAGATCATTCCCCAACCTAACAACCACGGACCAACTGGATATGCCTCAAATTCAAGCAGGTCAATGCTCCTGCCACGAGCACCACAGAAATCACTAAACGTTCCCTCTGAAAAGCACATTTTACCCATTGTGTCTCGATATGCTGCTCGTCCCCTTCTGCAGTGTTCTGACACCATAAAGCTTTATTTTCCAACTCTTAGGTGTGTTTTAGGCAGGTAAGAAAAGGGTATCTAGAGTCCACTTTCTAGTAATGCAGTAATTCCCCCCACAAAAAAAAATAACTAAAAACCAAACCACTAGATTGGAGCTTCCTGGATGGAGCAGAATAACCACTGCTAAAAATGGCCTCCTTCTTACTGGTCATAACCGGAAAGCAGGGCCAGGCTGGCGGAAGGAGGTGCTTTCAGAAAGCAGGTGCTTCGCCTGGAGCGCGGATCGGTAAGAGCCCGCGCTGAAAGGCACCCGCATTCCCAGCAGCTGGAGTCCGCCCGACAACAAGGCTGTCAGCTCCCGCTCCCAGCACCCACGGCCCCTGCGAACGCGCCGCGGGGCCCTGCGGAGGGAACATCTGCACTTCGGGAGGAGGCACCTTTCGCAAGCAATGCTTGCCTGGGGATAAAACACATCCATACAGGTTCCATCTGCCCACCTCTCTCCACATGGGAGAGTTGAAGGTTGTTTATAAACTCACAGAGCTTGGCTTGTTTGACTGAACTGGACACAGATGAGAAAAAAACTATTGACATTTCCAGACAGCATCAATTCCCAAATGCACAAGTGCAACCAGACCAGTTTTGAACTGGAACAAACCCTTTCTAGGCAAGGTTTGCATTCACGGAGCTGTTTACTGTCTTGCCTGTATCCACAGACGTGTTCCATCAGGTTATTCTTTGTGGGACAAGCAGCTTGGGCTGGTGAGTCAAATCCAGATTGGGTCAAAATCTGATTGCAGAGTTTTCACCCAAGAAGCTGAGGAATCATCTTCAGTTCGGATACCTCGGTTTAGCCCTTACAGTCCTTAGGGTTAGATCCAGAAACACAAGTGGCTTAAGCTTTCCACTCAGTAAAAACAAAGTTCTCAATATAACGGAGACAATCAAGCAGTTTCCTAAACTTCTAGGAACTCCTTGAACAACTACGTTATTAAAGATTTCACAAATGAAACTTTATACGCTTGTCCTTATATGTGAAGATGAAATAAACTGTGGATTATATACAAGCTGAACTGACAGTGTCTGATACTTGGCCAAGTTCCTAATTGCAACAAGTCAAGGAGAAGGAGGTATAAAAATTCTAGATTTTATAGAATGAGATACAACGTACATTTCTTCAAGATGTTTCGGGTTTTCTTAATTTAAAATTGGGTTTTGCTTGCTTTAAAACATGGTTTAAAAAAAAAAACAGTACCTATCAAAGTCTTCCAGTTCTAAGGAAATGATTGAAATGTCTTTCAGTCCAGTCCCTTCATCCCACCACCAGCGACACGAACAGCACTTCAGTTATCATCTCCGATGCACCTGTCACCTGCCCCGAAGCCCTGCCGGGAAGCGCCCCACACTTTACATTCACAGCGGCCATCAGACCTCAGGCTCCGACACATCGGTGCGTGAACCCGGTACCTGTTCAGCGGTGAGCTGGGTCCCCGGCTGCGGGCGGCGTCACGCAAAGCGGCATCATGCCAAGTTCATGAACGCAGCTGTCCCGACAGCCCTTAATCCTGGGGACGGCAACACCCTCGCTCTTCTGTTCCTGGGTCCCCTCACGAGAAAGACGCTGAGCTGCGTAGGACGGCGCAGGTCGGATCTCCTCTTCCCTGCTGTCCAGCATTCCCTTCCTGCTCTCCTGGGGACACCAGACGCTGTGTCCCACGTGCAGACCCCGCAGAGCTCGACCACTGACAGATGCCGTCCCTGCACGGCTGTCCCGCAGAGCAAAACGACCTCGGGCACGTCCGAATAAGGCTCGACACTCGGGTCCTGCTCTCTCCATGCTCTGTGGTTCACTTCTTGCTCAGTTTCTGCTGTTCGCCCCCGTTCCAAGGAGAAAAGCGAGATCCAGCACTCCCTCCTTCCCAGCCATGTTTTCTCCATTTGAAACTCGCCTCCCTACTCCACAGCAAACGTCTGCACCCCGTCGCACTCTACTGAACCACAGGGTTGAGTCCTAAGAGATATTTCAGCTCGTGTCACCTACTCTCTTCTGACAGCTCTCTCAAAGGGAGGTAAAATATTTTGGCTTAGCTTGGTCTCAACTCCATTCAAATTGCTTAACAAAACTCCCCCATTCTTTGTCTCTAATATTCTTACTGCTCTTTTGAAACTGAACTTTAGCCACATTACCCTAACTCAATTACAATGAGCAGTTTCCAGTTAAGAAACAAGGGGTTATACTGCGTTTTCTTGCCATGACAGCCAGTAACTCCAGTAAGCCGAAGCTGGTGAGGTGTGCTTCTCTTGGTGCGAGGAGAGCTGCTCTGCTCTCGGACACACGAGTGGCCGCAGCTGGACACACGGCACACGTGAACCACGCACACCCCAAAAACGCCTTCCCACTTGCAGTAAGAGGCACCTGCAGCTGGCACAGCCCGACCAGCCCACTGCTGCCTCACAGCAGCAGCCACCTAAGAGACAGAAAACCAAACGGAAATGGAGCCGTTTAAAAAGATGGAGAATGTCAAAAGAGACGGTCAGGAATCTCTGAAGGAAGTCTGGCATTGCTACATGTGCAGGGCTAGAGGAAAAAGGGCTGTTTGGAAGCCAAGAAAAGGGTAGGAAACAAATAATTCAGGTAAGCTATGAAGACAAGAGTTTCAGAAGGGAAAAAACCTGGGGAGATGAGGCAACATGTAATTTAATGTTTGGAAATTCAAGGCAGTAATCTGAACCGCTCCGATCCTTTACAGTGTTCTAAATTAACTGCGCCAGCTCGTAAAAAGATCTGGCCATCAGTGCAAAACAGCAAGTCCCTGCAAGACCCTGGTAGAGTATCTGGATACCTGAGACGGTGAACAATACAGAAAAAGCTGCATACGATGTAGCATTAATGCTATTGCATGGGACACCTGGAATATTGTGTGGTATTTAAGCGATCTCATTCCAAAAATACAGAATGCAAAGAGGTCAGGGTGGAGAAGACAACGGGAAAACTCTCAGGCGGGGAGAAATGAAAAGACTGCATATTTTTACATGCAGATAAAGAGTACGCAAGCACATACCGAACCGCAGGAACGATGGAGGAGAAAAATACCATTAACTCTTTTCAAGTGACACAAACCAGAAACAACAACGAACAAAATGAAAGGCAGTAGATAAAACCTGACGGAAGAAATGTGTTTTCAAACATGGGCACAATTAGCCCATGGTAACGATTCCCCTAGGATATCCATACATCCCAACACCAACAGGACATTTCTACAGATCTGCTGACAGAGATGTAAATGCAAATATTAAACATAGAATACCTAGAGTTCTCGAAGACAGTCAATTACATATTTCAGTGTAAAACTAACTCCTGGTGTCTGAGCGCTGACAAGAAAACTTCCTTGGCACACCCAGAGAACCGCGGCTACGAAGCACAAAGGGACTGTGCTACTCGCGGCTGTTCGCAGGAGTCGTTCTCCGAAATACAAATACAATACTGTGCAGCACTGAGAGGAACAGGCCCTGGGCTGGAGACACGAGCCACGCGATCCCACGGTGCTGTCTGCACACGCAGCAAGCACGCAGCAGCCCATTGCAAAACGAAACCTTCACCTGTTTCTCCAGTCGAAGATCAGGTCGTAGGACGCCTGCTCGCTCCTCTCTCTAGTACAACAAGTGTTTTCCCCACTTAAAAACAAGTTGCTCACTCGAAGTCCAGCCATGTGGGATCAGCCTTAACAATCGGAGCTGTTACACATCATATGCTGGGCTGCTCCCCTATGTTCACGCCTCGTTGCCCGTTCCCATCCTAGCAGGCTGTCACAGCCTCGCTCCCACCAGGGTTTCAGCAGCCGTCCCCCACATTTCAGCACAAGCTCATGGGCAACAGAGGACAGAGCGAGAGGAACGGGACCCCAGGACATCCCGCGGGGCCGGGGGGGAGCTGCGCGGCGACTGCACCGCGCAGAATCTGTCTCCTCTGGTTAGCAAGTTCAGCAGGAACGTACATGCAAGGCATCAAAACCAGACCTCATCTGCCGACCGAATTTAGATATTCAACCCCTACAGGTAATCAAACACACAGTAATGCTACATTTTATTCCTTTTTTTTGTTCGCAAAACTTGGAAATGATTAATTACTGAAGGGTAAAGTCTTACTAGCACCAGAAGTTACCGATACAATGAAGCCAAGTCCCAAGCGGATACATTTGTCGCAGCCCATAGCAGTGGGTCGGTGCTTCTCATCACCCTGCTCCTATTTCTATTAGCTGGATAGCTGTTTCTATTATAGCTGAAACCACGGGGTGCCTGATTTCTAGAGAGTCTCAGCGTTTCTTTGCCATCTCCTTACACACACCACCGTGTGAAAACGTGGCCTGTTCCCGGCTGGCGGTAACTCGGGGCGAACGCGGGTGATCCGGGGACGAAACGTCTGCCCCAGCCTGCGCCCCTCCCAAGCCACAGCACCTCCTCAGGCCCCCCTGGCCCCGCAACGGGAGCTGCCTGGTTCTGCCCATCCAGTTTCCTCTTCCACTATCAGACCAGGAGCAAACCACAAGCCGACAGAGCACTGTGGGGAGCGACACCGACACCGGTACTTACTGAGGGGTTTAAGGATGCTGCTGCTCGTCTCATCAGCGTTTTCTACGTCTGATTTGTCAGAGTAGTTCTCAGAGATTTTCTCTTTTTCTTTCTTTTCTTTGTGCCCGGGTCGTCTTCTGTGACGCCGCCTTCTCCTATAGCTCTTCGGCACATGGACCCCAATGTAAATCGTGTGGTGACCTGGAGAGCACAAACACAGTGGACGTTAACTTTGATTGCATGTACTTTATGTATCACTGGCCAGCACAGTTCACGGTGCATTTCATTCAAATAAAGAGGCAAGCAAAGTATCTTTCTTCATCAACCTAACATTAATTAGTGCTATGTTTCTTGTCTCCAAATGCAAGCTAGGAGCTCCTTAGATACCATTTGGAAAAGTATGTTTTCACAATCATTTCTGAGAGTGTATGTCAGCGCAGACTCGCTGATAATTATTCTGTCCTTGTGACACATTTAAAAATAATAATAAAACCCCACAGAAGGCCACCATACTAGTTTTGCAATACAGAACACATTGCTCTTCAAAAACATTCTGTGTCCATTTTTCCATTTGTTTTACCAAACACACTGCCTGGATTTAACACCTACCCTTGTGCAAACTGATCCAGCTGAACTGAAGAGCTTAGAGCAACAAAATTTACATCCCTTGACTTGGGAAATCCATTGTATAACGAGCGTCACAGTACCAGGAGGGTATTATTATAATGCAGCACATGAGAAAGGACTTCCAACATAAGTTACCGTAAATTTCTAAGCACTTCATAAAAATACAGAACCCCAGGTCAGAAGGGACCTCAAGGATCATCTGGTCCAACCTTTCTTGGCAAAAGCAGGGTCTGGACAAGCTGTCCCAGCAGCCTGTCCTGACGAATCGTCCCGCGTCCAGCGCGGGGGAGTCCCCATCATTCCAACAGCTCACTGTTCTCACCGAGAAAAATTTCCCCCCTGTGTGCAATGGTCACGTCCCCGGGAGGGACCTGTACCCATCCCCCAGGAACTTGTCCCCACTGCCCCTGGTCTGTTCCACTTGACTCTGAAGATAGGGAGTGTCCGTCCTCTTTGTGGCCACCCTGCAAATACCGGGCCGTGGAGACAAGGCGTCCCCTGAGCCTTCCCTGCTCAAGGCTCCACAGCCCACTCCTCCCAGCCTCTCCTCACGTGTGGCCTCCCAGTCCGGTCATCTTTGACCATATTCGTGGCCCTTCCCTGGGCCCTATTTGACACTTGGCAAAATAAAAATGAATTAATAAAAGAGCAAGTGGCAAGTTTCCCATGCTCACTGTAAACACCAACTATGCCTTTTCCCTTTCATATAGAGCTTTCCTTCCAAACTAAAGCACTTCAACTACATTCATCAACTGTTATGTCTTTTTGAGGACTTCGATCAGAAATGTTTTCTTTTCAGGGCTTTCCACACTTCTACCAGCTTGGGATCGATATCTTTCCTTGTGCCTGCAGAAAGCCTTTACATGCCTTTTTCCGTGTCCAGAGAGTCGAGCCATCTCACTTCAAGCTTTACAAACAGCTCCTTCAGATTCACCTCTTGATAAACGACAGTTGTATTCTGTGCTTTTCACCAAATCGGGTTTCCCGCCCGCACCTCAGTAGAGCCAAGCAGCAGGTTTCCCAAAAACACAAATGCCCCTTACGGACTGGAGTACATTTATCTGAACCGATGAGCTCTAAATGCACTTCAGAATGAATGCATTGATCTGTATACACCATCATTTCCTCCTGCTGACTCTGGAGCCACTGCCAGCCACCTCACTCAGCTGCTCCCCATTACAGAACATGCACTGCGCTCCCCCCTTGCACTGCGCTCTCCCTGCAGCTCTAACTGCGCCTGTTCCTGTTCTTTGCTTTTCAGCAGCATTTCAAGGTATCAGATGAACCCCTGATTTGCAATACAGAGGAAGCTGCTCTGGAGATGCCAGCACAAGAGTAAGGTCAGAGTCTGCAGGTTCCAGTTCACTTCACTGCTAAATACACCCATCTAGTTCCCCACAACGATAATTCCAGTCTTTGAGACCTAGCAATTGAAAACGTAGGCACAAAATACATAATTTCTATAACAAATTGACACCTTGTGCGAGAACTCACAAGAGAGACTGTGCTGGACCAGCCAGCCAGAGTCCATCAAGCACACTTCCAAAAATACGTAAGGCAAGCATATATGTATATATGTATGTGTATATAAAAATAAATATAACACAGATACGGAGGGGATGTTGATTAAAAGCCAGAACTCGGTATGGAAAAATCCAGTGATCTTTAACCAAACCACAGGGGCGGCCGAGGCACTTAGTGAGCAGCTGCTGCCACCAGCTCTGTGTGTCCTGCTGCCGCTGCTCTCCCGGCAGATTTCCCCCTCAGAAGGTCTGCCAGGGCCGCAACGCTCCTGCTGAGATCCTGCCTCTGCCATTTCAAATGCCACATGTGCTTGAGGCCACCTGTAAAGTCTGACGAGCCCTTCACCTTTTCAGCATGTGAATTTGCATACTGAAAGCATTCGAGGTCTTTTAAAAGGCTGCTCGACCAGCATGGCCCTCCTTGAAAACAGCTAATTGGGTTCCCCAAGGGTGTTGCAAAGAGCAGAACCACAGGCTGTATGCAAGAATACAGCCCCACGTCTATGGAAACAGCCCCAGCCCTACACATCACGCTGTCTCAAAACACACTCTGTAGCCCAGCGAGACGACTGAGGTACACAAAACTGCAGCAGCAGCTCCTTCGAAAAGCAAACACAAAGGACAAATCAGAAATTTTAAGTACATGCTGTTGAGTTACTTAAGTATATAAAAAAAAAAATCTGAAAAAGGCTTCTTAAACATCACATTCTTAATTCTCAAAGACCAACAACACGAAAAAAGAAAAACTGTTCACCAAATGATGACTTGAAAAAATATATTAATCCCCAGACTGGCAATAAGTGTGATACGTTTTGGCTCCAAAGTAATTTGTTTTGTGGAGACTGTAACAGGACGCAGAGGTTTACACAGAGGTGTAAGGTGCTCGCTCACTGACATGACGGTGCTGCCGTGTCTGCGATGGCCCCAAAACAAACCACACGGTAGTTCTGGTGACCGGAGCGCTGCAGCCACCGCAGGCTTATGTGCTGGTATTAACTGTGCAGAGACCACGCTAAATCAATAAAACATATCCGGACAGCATTGGTGATACCAGTGTATAAACGGACAGATCAAAGCGGTAGTGCGAATGGCCCAGGGAGGGTCCAGTGACCGCAGCGCGGTGATCCCAGCATCCCTGTTAAAACTGTGTCCTCCTTTGAATCACTTTCATTCTGTGCTCAGCTTGACAGTGGAAACACATCATAGTAAGCCTGTAGTCTTAATACTTTAATATGCTGCCAACATACTGGACAATCTCTTTAATCTTTTGACCACATGTGCACAGTACAGATTTTGGTAATATAAAACTAAGTTGTATATACGCAGGCGAACATCTGCATTACTTAGCTGCTTTTCTCCCTGTTCTGCAAGGGAGAGACTTACTTAATGTTGCTTTTCGTCTTCCCCCCTCCCAGTCTGTTCAGGGAAGGCGAGCAAGACATTTTCCTTTTCTGAGTACTTGAAGTGCTTGGCATCTGTTTAGATCATTGGAAACAATCTGAGATAAACCTCTAGGCTCCCTTCCCAAAGCGCCTGGAAGGAAACAATTGACACGTACTCTCAATGTACCGGGTTTCTGAGACATTTCCTACTTGCTGAGGTAACAGAGCCTTTCCCATGAGAACCATTTACTACTAATGGTAACGCCTGATGAATTTAACACCACATGCACCACACGGTCATCCTGCAGTTGGTGGAGGATGGGAAGAGCAGAGCCGAGTGCGAAACCGCTCCTGCTAATCCCATCTCCTTCCCTGCTCTCCCCAGGGAAATTATGAGCCTCCGTGTGCACCTCATTAATTTTTAGCGCTGTTTCGGTTGACCAGAGGCATGTATTTCACAAGACTATGAAATCCCAGAGGTCAGATGCAGAGCAAGACCTGCGGGGAAAGCGGCACCTTCTCTGTTCTCAAGGGCAGCGCTGGTTCTGCTTCCTCTCACCTGCTGCAGCTACAACCTGGGAACGTAGCTGCTTCTGCATCAAGATAAAACTTGACCGTGCACCTAATTCAGAGCGAAACTGCCTCATCTGTTTATTAACAGAACAAGATGCAGTCATCATCACAAAGCTATTTTTCCCCTGGAAAAACCTGAGTTGAAATAATGTCTTTTGCTTTATTAAGATATTAAAGAATAGCAGCTCATGTTCAGAGTCCAAATGTAGAGTCTGGGCACAGGAAACTCCTTGCATCAGTTTTCTTCGTAAAAACCCACGGGTGCACTACCTAGCTGAAGCTCTGCAACACGCAGCGCTCCTGCCCGCACAAGGATCTGCTCAGCCCTCGGCTCCTGCTGCCCTAGCACAGTCTGCCTGATATCCCAGCAGTAAAAGCGTGCTGGGAGCGGGGGAATCACTCTTGATACCATTTGAATTTGGGTGGTTCTGGGGAGCTTCATCCTGCAACACGGGTCTTTGCACAAAGCGCTTTGTATTGCGTATTGCAACACCTACATGAAGTACAGCATCGGGGCCACAGCAGTAACCCCAGTGCAGGCTCCTACCAGCAAACCTGCGGTACAGGAAACACAAACTGAACCTGAGGCCTTAGCACAAGAGAAGGAAAAATAACTAAAAAACCCCACATCAGATATGATCAGATGATCTAAGTGTGGTGATAACTTCTGTGGCTGAGGTGTCTGCGTTAATCTGGACACCAAGCTGAGCCCACAGCTTTCTGCAATCCTAGTGCATGGCCAAGCGCAGGCTTTGAGCCTGACACTGCGCGAGACTGAAGCTCTTTCACTCCAGACTACCTACAGGCAAACAAACAAGCAGAAAGAGATAACTTACTTACGACACACTCTTCACTTCCAATCGCTAACTCTTCTAAACAAACAGTGACGGTGGAATGGCTCTGGGTTAGCAAAAGGAAAACATGGTCCTTTGGAGAAAAGAGCCAAAAGTTACAGCTGAAAGGATAAAGCCTGCCCAGTGGCAGTATCTGAGAAGGAATCCCTTCCACATGAGCAGGGTTGTTGAGACTTAGAGCCTGCTCAGGGTAAACCATAAAGAATCCCAGACTGGCACCTTAGAAAGAAACAAGATCAAAACGTAACATTAAAAATTTATGAAGCAGAGAAAAATGAGCTGAGTATTAGCAGTTTTCACCTGGCTCTTATTTTTACTTTCAAGGGAGTCACATAAAACCCAATCAGGCTTGGACAGGCTCCTGTGGTTACGATGGCCACGTCTGCACAGCCCAGCTCTCACGTGTGCTCCAGGCGCTCGTGTGTCCCGCCGGGGCAGCCGTGTCACCCAGGGAGCGCGGGCACAGGTGTCCCAGGCCGCCTCTGGGGCACGGCTGCTCTAGCACAACACAGAAACAGCTCAGCTTGTGCCCTTCTCTGCCCGTTTTCCCAGCCAAGCAACCAGTCTCATACCTGGATGGAACTGAAACGCAGCGCACCCCGGGGCGGGGAAGCTTTCCTTATTTATGTGGCTTCTGACACATTCTTAGAGCCTGTGGCTTTCACTCCTACCGCTAATGAGTTGCTATAACAACTGCGTGAGAACCGGCTCCACAGCTGTGTCTGACCTCCCGGCCGCTGCCGCGCAGGAGCGGGGCAGGGGCGGCGCAGGGGCGGGGCGGGGACAGCGGCGGTGCGGGGCAGGGGCGGTG
>VWYH01003706.1:643868-678293 GCA_013399365.1 Pampusana beccarii | reverse complement strand
GGGGGCAGCAGCGGCAGTGCGGGGGCAGCGGCGGCGCAGGAGCGGGGCAGGGGCAGCAGCAGCGCGGGGGCGGCGCTGGTGCGATGGCCGAGCCGGGGCCGCTGTCCCCGCGCACGGCTGTCCGTGCACCCGCAACGCTCCACCAGGACCAGCCCCAGCCCGCTGCGGCTTCTAGGGGTGGCTTTTCCAAACCGGAGGTGGCAGCCGAAGGGTAGATCTTGTTTTGTGGGGGAATCCAAAGAAATAAATGGCTGGTAACTCAGAAGGACAAATAAATCACAGGGATGATCCATTTTAAAGGGGAGATAATAAAAGTAGCACTAAGCAAGCCCCAAACTAAGCCCTGCTTAGTTTCAAATCAGCTCAAGAAATAAGAACAAAAGGCCACACTGTCACGTGCTCGGGGCCTTTAACTCTACCTGATTGGAGAGGGTTACAGGTGCCACACGCCTCGCAGAGCGGCACACGTGGGCTCCTCCAACCCCAACAGCTCCAGCACCCGACTCGGTGATCGCCCTGCACAGCCAGGCAGGGACAGGACAGGACAGGACGGACACACCGCCGTGCGGCACCCGCTCAGAGAACAGCGCCGGGCACCGGAACGCACCCTCCCGCTCCCCCATACAGGCACCACGTTTCACCGAAAAACCACCCAGAGCGATCCCTAAGAGCCTTCATTTCCACACGGATGAAAACACCAGCTACAAAAACAACGAAAAAACCAGAACATTTTCAAGATGTCTTACAAAGATGTAAATTCTGGGTAGGATAAAATTCGCAAGACCTGTCAGTGAACGTGGCTGGTTCATGCACTAGAAACAAAGAACATGATTATTTCCTCCAGCGCACTGTAAGCGCTAAGTACTATCGCACTAATGCATCTGAACACAGACATTGAAACTAAAAAGCCATCATCAGTCCCCCAGACAGGCTGACCAGGCAAACTCCTGGGCTCACCACTCGGTCCCCACAGGGTTCTTAATATTCAAGTAACTGCTCTTCCAGGCAAGTAAAAACTTCTTGATTAGGTAAACAGCAGAAGGTTTCATTGAGTACTTTGTTTTTTGCAATCTGGTTGTCATCTGAACAAGCTAACGTACCAGTTAAGAGATAAATCAGATCCAAATCACTTCTGTTCCCCACAGCAAAATAGCTCCATTAAGCAGCAGAACCACAGAAAAGATGTGTTTCCCTACAAGGAGAGGGCAGCCTGCACAACTGGAACAGACTTGGCTCTCTCTGTCACAGGAATGATTTTATTAGTGCAGAAACACGCATGCACGTCTTACAAGGGTGACGTTCAGGCACAGAATTACCTCTCTGCAAGAGGTTCCCACCAAGGGAACCAAAGGTCTTCGAAGGGGCTGAGCGCAGACTGTGGCTGGGCCAGCAAGAGCAGGGGGATGCGGAGAGCTGGCCAGAGATGCTGGCTGAGACCGGCTGCCACAAGCAGAGGAAATCCTGTCTGGATGGAAACGACCAGAAAAAAAGTACCGCAAGTCCAGAACCAGGTAGCTGGAAAAACTGAGATCAGGAAAGCTCTTCAGGCATAAAGGCCTTTAAAACGATAGTAACATGCAATAAACTAATTATTCTGTGGTATGTGGCAGACTGCTAAAGAAAAGGATCAGTGTGAACCCATCACGTGACGGACCTTTGAGGGACGGCACCAAACACTTATGGAAGGACAACCGCAAGTTTGGGTAGTGGGTTCACAACCTCATAGAGGGCATCACGAGAACAGCCCGCAAGTGGAGAGATGCAGCCAAGGGCAAAAGAGAAAACACAGGCGGCAAGGGACGCAACACCCAGCGACTACACCACCGCCAGGTGAAACGGGAAGGGACAAGACTGCAAACAACCGTTCCGTCAGCTCTGTGAAAGGACCCTGAATTCATGGCTAAGATGAAAGTATTCAAGAGAGGACCCAGCATCTACAACCAAGATGCAGTTACTTAATCCAGGAGGGAACTCGTGGAAAGACCATTTAATGTGTTTGTATTACTGCGCTTCCCCCTTAATATTCAGTTCTTCACTAAAATCGCTACAAGGGGTGGGGAACTGAGCACTGGAAGGGAAGACAGCATGTAAACCAGAGATTTGCTTTTTTTATTTCATAACATCAGGCTTCTAGAACTTAAGTATCTTCAAAAGATTATTCTAGTCCTTATGTAAAAGTGACCTCTGCAGTCTTTAAAAGGTTCCCACATAACAACACTACAGTCAGACATCGGGAAAGTCTTCCCAGCCATGTCTAAAGCCTGCACTTCTCAAACGGGTGGTCTCTCACCTCCCATCGATGACCCACACTTCAACTAACAGACTCACACCAAGATTCTGAGGCTGCTGCAGCGAAGCACGTTTAAAAGGGGAGTTAGCACCGTGCCCTGAGGAACAGGACAGCTCCCAAAGACACAGCTCACCAAGTCAAGAACATCTAGACAGGAAGAGAAAATGTACAAATAAAATGAAGCCTTCATATGTTTTCTTGACCCTGTTCATTTAGAAGGAGCAAACTCACCAAAACCTACTGAATTGCCAGGGAAGGATCAGAACAGGCCATGAAGCCCAGGAGATACATGTTGATGGCTGTGAAAAGGTACCGCTCCATGAGAGGAAAACACAGGGAAGCTGGCAGTGAACTCACAGCTGGACGGTGTTTATGCAGAACTGTTAACATGTGTCTGGGGTATTCGCACTGAGCTTTATATAAGCCACTGCCAGACTCTTACCCACAACCACATAAGCTGCTTTTCTTTCTCTCTTCTTTGGAGCTGTGTGAGGTTACAGAAGCCACCGAACCTGTCTGGCTGTGACCTGATCTAATCTGGCCGGTACTGCTTGGACCCCACTGGAAGAACAAGAAGAATTTTCAAACCGTGTCTTTGGGGACCAGAGGAGGGGCGCTGCGCTGGACTGTCCACTTCAAGTTTTAGGCCAAGTTGTTTGGAAGCACAGTACCTTTGGATTTTTGGACATCTGCCTCGAGCACAATAGATCCTTTAAAATCACGTCCCCTTTCAAAATGCCCCAAATCACCCCTGGAAATGGCTAAAGGCCAAAACAGCCCCTCTGAGCAAAAAATTTCCCCTCATTAATTCCCAAGGCTGTCCAAAAGAATACCCAGTTGTACTTGACTCTGCCAAGTTCATACGCGCAGGTGGGTTTTAGACCACCCTCTGCAGAAAGCAAGAGTCTTGATTTTCCCAGCTGCTGAGACTACACGCTCGCAGCCTCCTGTGGGAGGCCACCGACCTGGAGAAAAAAAAGTTTTGCACTCTAAACTCTTGACACAAATGCTGTGTCTTTTTAAAGCCTGAACTCCTGGTGACCACCAATGACCACATGGAGTAGCAGCACGTTGTCCAAAGCCTGAAGAACAATCAGCAGATGTGTGGCACAGGTCAGCAGCAGAAACAAGGTACAGAAGTGCAACGTGCCAGGCAGGGACCCACCCAGCCACGGTCCCCTTCGCTGGGTTTGCCGAGTGCCGGGCAGCGCGGAGCAGCGCTTGTCAGCACCCGGCGCTGCAGCGCTGCATTGCGAGCAGGAGCACAGCCCTGCATCACTGCATCGCGCGCAGGAGCACAGCCCTGCTGCTCCTCAGCCTGGATCCCAGGGCTGCAGTTTACTCGAACACCGAGGCCGCGGTGTGTTTTACGCAGGGCAGATCGCGGCGGGCACCGGGGTGAGCGGGAGGCTGAGCTCCTGCCGGCAGGGCCCGTGGCGGATGCAAACAGCGGTGCCACCGAGGCCTCCTGATGCCTCCCCAGCAGCACCAGGCTGCGCTCGAGGAGCGGCCGAGCTTCCCTCCCTCCCTCCTTGGCCCCTTTTTACCGCTCTGCAAGTTCCCACAGCGCTGTGCAACCAGATGAGGAGTATCACCCAACGGAAAGGAGGGGACAGCCCTTCACAAGGGCTGAGGCCACGACTGGGCTAAAGACTGCACCTACCATGCCGCGCCGCACCAACAGCACGTTTCCAGCTGCAGGCCAGCTCTGCTCGCTGTGGGTGCACAGACAAGAGCGGAAGGACGCGGCTGTGCGCACAGCCCGGCCCTGACACCGCGCCAGGCCCCTGTGCCTCCTGCCCCGGCTCTGCACCCGCACGCAGGTCAGTTCTGCCCTTCACCCTTCAGCACGACCCGAACCGGTGCCTCCCTGACTCCCCTCCACTCACAGCACATGATACGGCTCTTACGAATCTGTCAGTTCAGTGGAGAGACAAAAAAAACGTGACAGTTTGCTAAATACAGCCAAACACATCGAACACTTGCATCACACATTTTACAACTGTGACTGGGGCTCCCCAGCACCAGGGGTGGCCAATGTTACCCTGTTGAATTTTAAACATGTCACAGAAAAAAAGCCCATAAATCAGGAAGGGTAATCAGCACACCTAGGGCTCACATCTGAAGTCTGAAGAAAGGCTGTATCTTTTCTTCAATCTCCATCCTGAAATGTCATATCAAGTATCACCGTACCTTTAAAAAGAGCTCTTGGGCAGAGGAGGGCATCTACAATGGGCGGAAGAAGACAGTCAGACAAGCTTAGAGTTGAATCCTGACTTAAATGGCCCAGAAGAGGACAAAACCAGAACGAAGGAGGCCCTTACAAGCGGCCTTTGTGCAGCGGTTATCACGAGAGCACCAAGGGAGCAGAAGCCTCTGCCCCGAACGCCCCCGTCCCAGCGCCGGCCACTCTCCAGTGGGACCAGCAGCCCCAGGGCGGCCCCGGGGACTGGAAACATCCACCCACAGCAGCTGCTCCCGTCAGAGGCCGAAGGGCAGAGGTGTGTGATGTGAGGGTGGCCTTCCTTCTCTGGATGGCCCTCAGCAGCATGTGTTGTCACCAGGGCAGAGGCTGATGAGCATTTCTAAACCTATCAAAGATGGAAAAAAGCCAGGCACTGTCAGAACGCTATGGAAACACCTTCCTTCGCTGCCACGCACCTTATACTCGCAGCATCCCTGCAAAAGCTATCATTGCTTAAAAGAAAACACCTTTCCTTCGCAACAGGCAAACCACACCATATATTGACTCAGCTGTTCTTACAACATTTTATCGATTTCTCCTGCGGGCACAGCCAACTTAGCAGCACCTTATGTACAGTTAGTTTATCCCCATTTGAAGTTGGACTGCAGTTTTTCTCACAGAGCCCAGCGCAGGCAGACGCCTCACACAACCCGAGCACCTTCGCAGAGCCAGCGTCGATCCTGGCAACCGCCCCAAGAGAGGAGACGACCAGAGCGGCACCCCACGCAACGGCGGGAAAACCTGATCCTGCCGGACGCTGCCAACAGCAACCCTGCTCGTGGAGTTACCAGCGTCAAGATAACCACCTACTGAAATGTAATACTATCTTAACGACAGAAGTTGCTGTACAAACCCCTCCATGAGTGATTTGTATTTCACAGACCTCACAGCATTTATGCTACTGACTTAATTAGTCCACACGCACACAAAACTGCTCTCAACTTTGCCACAGGGATTTACCGTATTACCAAAAGTCTGCAGTCAAGTCATAGCACTAGACCAACAAATCAGATAATGGCACATTTCAGTATCCCGCATAGTGTCACGGAGAATTAGAGCTGGGGAGAACCTCATCGGAAATCTTTCCTCCAGATGCTTCCAATAGGAGAAGACCCAAACCACCCAGCCTGTTTTCGTGAGCTGCGTGGGGCAGCACTCGGGTCGCAGTCCGTGCTGCCCATTCAGAGTTGTGCCGGCTCTGCCAGCTGCTGCACGGAAAGAGACCAAAAATCGGTCCCTAAAGCCGCATCACTTCGTGTTTGTGGGAGAAGGCCTGAGCCAATTTTGCCAAAGCAAAGCCGGCCTACTCTATCTCCGCATATAAGTTAAAGGGGCCAATGAAAATTAATGAAGGACACTCTGTGCTGAGATTTTACCTGATAAATATTTTAATCATATTTACTTCAGCAGCAATAAAAAATTCTGACAGGAAACAGGTCCTCTGCTTTTTGGAGATGGTCTGCCTAAAGCCAGCGATCACAAACTAGGGGCAGAGATGAAAAAAACAAAGTAAATGGGCAAATACAGTGCATTTCTCCAACTTCTGCTTGCTGTTAATAAAGATTTTCAGTTATCTTTGCCCTTTCAACCTCTCTCCTCATTGATCCAACCATCGAGTAATAATCTGAGGCTTACGGCATCACACAGCTTTCTACCCAACTGTAATGACATAACAGGGCCAAGAATAGAAAGCAAGGAGCAGCACAATGTGCAATGTGGGGAACAGTCCACCACAATGGAAAAAGCAGTTACTGAAAGTTGTTACAAAATCCTTGTTTTAGGCTCTCTACATAGTAAACCCCATAATGAAAACAGGATCTACTAATAAGTTTCCACTGTAACAAAATTTTTTTCCTGAAGTCTTTGCTACTACAACAGCGGTATCTAAGAGATAATCTAGATACCTTTGCTTTGTAAACCAATTTGAAACCTGGGACAAATGACCTGCGGGTCCCCTTCTGCTAATGCAGGCAGCAGAGCAGAGCGAGCAGGGCGAGCAATGCAGAGCAGAGCAATGCAGAGCAGAGCAATGCAGAGCAGAGCAATGCAGAGCAGAGCAAGCGCTCCTGTCCTGCCCATGCGGGACTGGTGAGGCAGAACCAGGATCCCCGCCCCGCGTGGACAGCGAGCCCGGGGAGGTTATGCTTAGAGAGCCAAGAATACCTTATCTCAAAGGATAAGGTGGAGCTTTACTTTTCCCCTCTTGCAAAATTGGTTATTAAGTAATCTGTTTATGTCTCACATACCAGCACTCCTAACAGTGGCATTACGGCAATATGTCATTACCTTCCAGGAAAGGAACGTGCAGTGCTCTGAATGAATGGAACGGTTTTGTCGCACAGGAGGTTCGGCTCGGGGCAGCGCCTCTTCCTTTCTCCCCAGCGGAGCCCGCGTTTGCTCACTCGCTTTCCTTCCACCCTGAACCCAACCCAGCAGATCCCTCGTCTCCTCGAGCCGTGGTTCTGGGCTCTTCTGTGCAACATCAGTGCCGGCCAGCAAAGCAGCTCTTTGTGCTCAAACGTGCTGGGTTAACTGTGGGAGCCCTCTCACTGACACGGACACAGGGGTACAAAACGGAACAGAAGCATGTTTGAATGTCAACAGCCGACATCACTAATAAAATAGCAACACACTGTGGTGTAGGACCAGGCTGAGGAGCCGTCTTAGCGAAACGTTAAACAATCTCTGGAACTAAGCCAAAGGACATACCTTAGCCAGGTATCTGCGGTCTCTATTAACACCACGTTTACTCAGCCAGGGCAGCACCGGCAGGTGCCCCACGCTCCAAGTGTCTCAGCACCCTACTGCCCAGAAACGGCCGGTTTTCCCTGTCCATAGAAAGCCAAGTCTTTCCCTCTCCCACACACCACTACAAAATCAAATTAGCCATCAATGCAGTAACTGAGAGTCCTGTCTCCATCGCACAGACACAACGTGAGGTTATCAGCTACCAACACAACACGCTGATCCTCTCTTCTCACAAAGAACACACAAAGGTGGATGCTCATAGGGACAAGTTTAAAAGTCCACCTCCATTTTACATGGAGCAGACTCAGAAGCAACAGAGGCGGCCACTTCCTAAGCAGGTGATAATGCTTCACAGGAGGGTTTTCATTCCCTGCTGCAAGCTCCTGCAGTCAGGAACCCCCCGGTGCCGCTGCCCTAAACCTGTGCTGTCAGCTCCCTCCTCATCGAGGTCGCCATCCTCCTTTCCCTAGCAGAGGGACAAGGAAACCAGCTCTCCTCTGTTGGTTTGTTGTTTTTTTTCCCTACAAGTTTGGTGAAATTAATAACTCTAAACAGCCTTCCTGAGAAAGTTGATCCAAATTGACTGTGAGGTGAAAAAAATTATTGAGAGAAAAAGAGAAGAGGCAAGAGAAGCAAACAACTCTATGGTAAGTATGTTGTTTCCTCATGAAAGGAGGCTAAAAATACGAATTATAAGAAAAATAAAATACAACTGGAGCTAACCATTTCCACTTACTGTTACCTGGTTCTGCAGAGGATGTAACTACTACAAGCTTTTTTGAAAAGCAGTTTCTAACCGTACCACAAAGGCGGCTCAAGGAATGGAGAGCGCTCCAGAGCCAACACCTTCAGGTCTCCAGACACATGCTCTCCTCCTTGAAACGCCTCGCCTGCTGTGCAGAAATCCAGCAAAGATACTGCAAAAGCATCTGCACCAAGTGTCAATCAAAAGTCTTCAACCCGATATTTCAGCCCTTCCATCGGACATTAAACTGAAAGAGGGTAGTTTGAGACTAGAGAGAAGGAAGAAACTCCTCACCCTGAGGGTGGTGAGAGCCTGGCCCAGGTGCCCAGAGAGGTGGTGGCTGAACCATCCCTGCAGACATCCCAGGCCAGGCTGGACGGGGCTCTGAGCACCCTGAGCTGCTGAAGATGTCCCTGTCATGGCAGGGGGGGGCTGGGGGGGCTGGGGAGGGCCCTCCAGCCCAAGCGGCTCTGTGATTCTACAGTTCCTTCTATATATGCAGAATGTGACCATATGGGGGTGCATGTATATTAGATACACACATGCATTCAGTTTACTTATACACAGGGCTCATACACCCATGTGCGTAGAGTTAGATGTAGCTGAGGACGCACATCATCTGCTTTAAGACAAATGAGATCTCCCCCAAGTGCCGAAGCTCTGAGCGACGATGTGGCCGTGCCCCAGATTTGGCAGGTACGCTAAGAACTGCAGGCAGTTTGGGGATGTCCTGGGTCATTCACAGGGCCAGAGAAGCAAAGCTTCCCTCAGCGCAGCCGAGGGAATCAGCGGGTCGCGGGGTGCTCTCCGCAGGCTCACGCAGCAGCTGCAGCTCTCTGAGGCCTGTCATGTGCAATTAGAAACACTTTTTCCACCTCTTTTCCTTACCCCAGCGAGATGAACTGCAGCTAGTCTGTTAGCCCAAGTGAATCAAATGGGGTATCTGCCCTGAAACATGGTGGCAAATACACCACATCTGCAAATATCACCATTTTCACAGCACCTGCAGGCAGTTTAAAAGGACAGTCCTGCAACGTTCTTCACAAACACCAATCTGTATTATATTCCTGGAGTGTTACATATGGGCCATAGACACCACAACAGCACGTGGCAATGTTTTGGGCAGTAAAACACAGTAAACTCTCTCCTCCTCTCCCCTCTCTAATGTTTTTGCTGTGCCAAAGTATCAATTATTCTCCAAGCAAAGGGCTAATACAAAACCCATCATCCTGACGCTGCAGACAGCAAATGGCCTAATTAAACCCAACACCATGATTTTTAGCTACCGAGCACAGATTGCTTCACAAAAGAGGAGGAAGAAAACACAAGCTTTTTCCTGAAAATGGCTGGTTTGATTTGCTGGAAGTGTTCAAATCCACCTTTTGGAGATTATTTTCTTTCATACCGCTCGATCCTCTACTGTCCATTAGCGGTGACCACGACAGGGCTGTAACCCTACACCTTTGGAAACATTTCAAACCAAAAAGCCACAGGTGTTTGTCTGCAAATACAGAAATCAGAATAAAATTACCTACCTACCGCAGTCCGGAGGGGAAGGGCAGCAGTGTGAGCAGCAACGCTGGCCCTTTCCCTTCCAGGTACAGAATGTACCCACTGGCCGCTCCTCCTTCTCCCCCACTACTTTATCAAGCATATGGTCAAATAATTCTCATAGAACAAAAAAAGCAAATATCTGCTGCAAATATTTCATTCCTGTCAGCTCAGTAATTTCCCACAACCAACCTTAAAAACCTAAACTCCTTTAAATTCCTTTAATCTTTGGGATTTCACAATATTTTTAGCCAGAGGAAAAAAATAAAAACACTTGCAGAGGAATCTACTCTTCTCCTAACAACTACGGAAACCGTTTCCTCTGTTCAGAAGTTCCTCTTCCACGGGGAAAACCTCAGCTTTGTGCCCCCTAAGCCACGAGGACAACCCGTGAAACGTCCGCTCACTGCCTGACGTCCACCCCGACACTACAAATTCTGCCGGTATTTCCAGTTTGCTTCTCCATCTGCGACACCCGCCACCGTATTCCAGCCCTCCGGCGTCCTGGTGACAGGCAGGTGTTACCGGCACATGCAAGAGACTTTCATATAGTAAAGAGAAACAAACAGCCCCGATATTTCACAGCCCCTACCTATGCAAAGCACAGCAAATGGGATTTTGCGGGAAGTGGAAACGTGTGCCAGCACCATATAACATTCACTCTTGAATTGCAAGAGAGGATTTCTTTAAATTTTAAAAGTCGTTTCGCCGCAGTGAAGCTCACCGGCGTTTCAGTCAGGTTTAGGATCAATTCCCCAGCACAACAAAGGTGCCTTTTTCCCCGCTCCCCAACTGCGCCCGTCTCCCGGCCAAACGGTGACGATGCCCTTTGTCCCCGCAGCCCGAGGTCTCTTACCTTCCACCTCTTCTTCATCGCACACGTGTTTAAGGAAGGAAGCCCCTCTATCCAGTACCGCCTCGTCCTCCATCCTATAGTAATAGAAAAGAAAAAAGGAGTGCTCAGACTTGTCCTGGAGCGAGCTGCTGGAGCCGGCCCCGGAGCCGGGCAGGTTCACGTGCAGGCTGTTGGTCATGTTCCTGCTCTCGGTCCCGCGCCGGCTGTTCCTTCATAGAGCTCCTTTCCAGCCGCGCTGCTCTAAGCTGGACTCGCGCAGCTCCCGCTCTGACCTCGGGAGGACACCAGTGCCGACAGGTGTGACAAGCGTAATCCCAGCTAGAAGCTTTTTTCCTCTTTCCTTTTTTTTCCCCTCCTCCTTTTTCTTTTGTTTCCCCTCTGAAGAGGCCGTAACGCACACAGAGGCAGGTTGGGCACTGCCTATGCAAAAGCCAAGAGCTCTCTGAATTCCAGTTTCCCTTCAAAGTTCTTCTACAAGCCCTCGGCTGCAGAACCACGTCCGCGAGCACTCACACACAAATACACAGACACGCACGTTCGAGTCGACGCACAGTGGGAGCCCAGGCTTTAGCCAGGCTCTTAATACCAGCAAAGCACACTTGTCTGTGCTGTTGAGAGGCAAGCTTTGTGTCACATGTTGGCCTTACAGAAATCTGACATACGAGGATTATCCAGAGACCAAGCCACAGTTAAGTCAGACCATCACAGCAGTCATTTATGTGTGTCACCCATTCATTCATCCTTTTGGGGACGGATATTAGTAGTTGCCTTCTTTCCCCCCCTCTTTCCTCTCTACCTCTTATCCGCCTCTCTGTGTAGAAGAGACTCCCAATTCTACATCTCGGTCACCAAGTCCTGCGGCACTGCCCACAGCTTCGGCTGCTGGATTTCACACAGAAAATGAGGCCCTGTGGCTTCCCAAGGGCTCATCTGCAAATACACTTTTGACAAGCAAATACAAAATTGATAAAATAACAGAGAAAAAAAAAATCTAGCTGCATTAAGTAATCTTCTTTCGTATCGCTTAGAGGCTAAGCACACATTTGCTGCTTGTTGCAGGCAAGTGCGGGTAATGATCAAAACCCAGCACCTTTTCCTTATGTTCCCCAGATGGAATAGGGACAAACTCAGCACAGCTAACCACAAAGAAGTATTTGGCCACACAAGAAAGCACCAGAGCCCTCAGTTCTCACAGCAGCAGCTGTTCTCCCACCTTGGCCAGGTTTTCCTCCACTAACACGCCACTGCCCTCATCCTTGGCTGCCCGGCCGCAGCGCAGCTCCCGTGAATGACTGAGATATTTCAGATAAGAAAGAACAAAGCAAACCCAGGTCAGATCCAAAACACTAACTCACCATACAGAAAGGAACGTTTTTCATCTGGATTATTGATGGCAGCAAATACCACAGCTCCACACCCAAAAGAAACCCATGAGTGTAAGCTCCTGCCTAAGTTTCGGTCCAATTCAGCCATTTCCAGCCCAGCCCACGTCTCCTTCACACAGGCTGTTTCTGCCCGCACTGTCTGCGGGAGACCTGGAAACCAGACCATTTGAACAACGAATTTCTGAGACAAGAAAAGTACCATTTTACAAGCGGTTGTTGCCCTGCGTGAAGGGGTTAGACGTATAATACTTCTTGCCAACAAAACTCACAAAGCCAGTACTCAGGCACGCACACAGAAGCCTTCCCCGAAAGCTTGAGTTCTTCATTAAATTATTCAAGGCTATTTATGCATCTGCTCTAAGGCAACAAAAAGGAACATATTTCGTGGCTGCTCTTGCCTGTTTGCAACCGCTGTGAAGGCAAACCCCAGTTTTCACTTTTTTTTATTCACCCAAAGCAGCACAGTAGCTACTTGCTACGAACACAACTGAAAACATCTGGAACAGATGGGGCTGGATTTCCAGAACAAACACAAACCACACGCGCTTCATTACTCCGGCAAGTCTGTTCTTACGGTTTTGCACACAACGTGCCCCGGCATTTGCCTTTATTCCCTGAGCACCAGCACATTTGGGCCCTTCAGCACAACTGGACGTGCGCAGCCCAGAGCTCCTGCACAAGCACCTGCTTTGTGGCAGATGCGATTTCCACGGCCGGTGAGGAAGGCGGTGCCGAAAATCCAGCGGGTGCCACCGAACCCGTGCTCACATCACCCGCAGCGGCAGCCCCAGCCCCAGCAGAGCTGCCCAGAGCCACCTGCACCCAACCCGCAGCGCTCCCCCCGCCACAAGCTGCCCCCCCGCTGCCAAACACCCACAGCAGCACCTCACCCGTGGGACCCCACCTTTTCATTACAGACTTAGTCAAGCCACTCGAGGTAAAAAAGCCAAGGAACGTCCCATTTACAGCTCTACCAAGCCTTTTGCCTGTACTCTAAGGGCGCCTTGCTCCCTTGGACCAGGTTGTTATCACATTCCAGAGCTGCGCTTCCCAGCCGCAGAGGGTGGGGAAACGGCTCAGGACACACGGCGAGGCTGACGCTTCCCCAAAATGTGCGCAGAGCGGATCCGAAGGAGCTGGAGGGTTTAGAGGGCCAGGAATAGAGCTCTGGTGGCCTTGGCACGGCGCCCCGGCTCTAATCCGCAGGAGTTTAGTGATTAGACTCCCAAGCACCACCTCCCTTGACTTGGTCATTTCTGCCCTTCTCAGATTACTGCAGGATTTCTTGGGGCCAAACTCGAGCGAGAAACATCCTTTATGAATTTTGCACGGGAAAATATTTCAGGCCCCTGGGATTTTTCAAATGATGTGAAACGTGAGTTGTAGAAATTAAAAGCAAAATAATAAATCACAAGAAGCAACACGGAAATCTTCACTTAGGTCTTAAGGGGAAAACTGGCAGAGAGTCCTGTCAGTGAAGTATTGCAGCAAGAAAAGGTGTTTTCAACATCCCACGGAGGAGAAAGACACGCTGGATACAAGTACGAAAGGGTGCAAATGCTTTTAAGGCCTCTGAACACAAATGTGACTTAGTTCAAGCTTGCTCACTCGCTCCTTTGAGCGACGTAAAAGCATAAGACACTGAGACACTTTTTATCTAGACCCACGTCCTCATTACTGCTATTCTGCAAGGTTTTAGAAACAAACCTAAAAAAGCCCAATTAAAAAAATATTGAGTTTCTATTTTCAGGGTCTAGATGTGAGCAAGTCGTGTACCTTGACAGAACATAGTGAAAAAGCAAGAGCTGCCTGAGTAATTGGCCTCTCTGGGTAGATAATTAGATCTCTACCAAACATTTTCAGCACTGACGGTAGGTGTCAATGGGATTTTCACCGGAGCACGCGCCGCCAGCCCGACGCAGCGTGCGGCTCCAACGTCAACGTGCAGATCGCCCTCAGCCCGGCTACTCGGAGAGAACACGACCCATTTAACACTAACAGGGGTCACAGACTTCGTAACGGAGAGAAAAATCCCTATAAAACGGGCAAAAGTGAAGGAAATTAATTAGCGCAAAGCAGGAAAGAAGATGAAAAGTCTATTATCCAGCTGTTCCACAACAAGCAGAGTACAACCTAAGAAATAAGCCAGCAGATTTGCCCCTCAGCTCTGGATAACTTTGGAGGTAACAGCATTTATGATCACTGAACACTGGCAGAGCAAACCTGATGTAGGTTCCAAAGGAAACTGCTGGATTCAAGACCAAATTATTTGTGGTAGGTTAAAAAAAACTAAACAAACACCACACAAAACCAACTTAAACTCCTTGTCTCTTTCTCCTTAGCTACACTTGTCTGACGGTGTCTGTTTTGCTCCTCACATTACAAATTCTTCCCTTAGGTCTCCTTGCTGCAGCAGCAAACACTGGCAGGTAAAGCAGCGAGCAAGCTCAGGTCGATGGTCCCTGGCAGCGCAGGGATGGAGCGAGTGCTGCCGCCTCCCGGGGCCTCCCGCCAGCGATCCGCACCGGCGCCTGCTGGAGCGCTGTGATTTACGGGAGGAGAAGAGCGAAACTGGTGTTTGGCATAAATAAAGAGAACGGCGCATGTGGCAACGCGAGCTGTTGCACGGAGATACAACTTGCTCAAGTGGATAAACACATAACATAGCTGGGGAGTAAGAAACGAGAGTTATTACTTGCTGATAAGCTTTTACGACTCTGCCCATTTCAAACGCCTTTTGCAATCAGGAAGAAGCTCCAAACTCTGAACTGAACAAAGAATAAAAAAAACCCAAACAAAAACAAAACAAAAACCCCAAACAAACAAACAAAAAAACCCCACCAAAACACACCAAAACACACACAAAGCGGAGGCAGCTCTGTAACCGAAAGGGACAGCATAGCGCAGAGCCCGTGTGAAAGTCAAGTTTGAAAAGCAGCCCTTTTGCAATAACCAGGGCACAGCGTGTGTTGACAGCTCTGGGGAGCAGAGTGGACACCGGGGTCACAAAGCCGGAGTGCAGGAGCGGCCCACAGGACAGGAGAGTGCAGTGAGCTCCGCACGGCCGCAGTGAGCTCCGCAGTGAGCTCTGCAGTGAGCTCCGCAGTGAGCTCTGCAGTGAGCTCCGCAGTGAGCTCTGCAGTGAGCTCCGCACGGCCGCAGTGAGCTCCACAGTGAGCTCCGCAGTGAGCTCTGCACGGCTGCGGTGAGCTCTGCAGTGAGCTCCGCAGTGAGCTCCGCAGTGAGCTCTGCACGGCTGCGGTGAGCTCCGCAGGGCCACAATCCCACCAGGATTACACCTGAATCTGCGTATACACAATTCCCCCTCACCATTCACCTCCCAAATCTCCATCACACAGCATTTTTCCACTTAAAGGCCAAAATACAGTTTTCAGCTGAGGAGGCTCCACATGTCCCAGCCGAGCAGACAAGTGCCTTTGGCAGGCCCCTGTGCTCGGACACCAGGACTGTGGCACAAGGACCGCGCTGCTGGAGCTGGCACACAGACACCCAGGGACGCACGGCCGCAGGCTGCATTTCTGTTAACAGCAGCTACAACCAGAGCTTGCAAAAAGAAACGCACTATGGCTTGCGAGAAGCAGCCAGCGGGACAAGGCCAGCGCCGCTCCACTCCGCTGCTCACAGGGTGTGAGAGGCCGTGAGGAGCCAGCCTGCAGCCCACGCCCCGCACAGGCCTGCGGTCCGGTACCACAAACCCTGCTGGAGACCTTCACGAGAGCTGGAACCCCACAGCCGTCAGCCAGAGCCCAGGTCACTCAGACCGGACACACAGGGCCTGGACCTGAGCAGAGACAAGAGCCACCACAGGCTGCCCTGTCGGCGATGACTGGCACCTTCACCGAGTCACACAAGCGAGCACGTACGTTCGCACATGTACCCAAAATAATGAGGCTGCATCTGGAGCACTGTGTCCAGTTCTGGGGTCCGCAGTTTAAGAAGGACAAGGAATTACCAGAGAGTACAGTGATGGGCTACAAGGATGCTGAGGGGTCTGGAGCATCTTTGTGATGAGGAGAGGCTGAGAGAGCTGGGGCTCTTGAGCTGGAGCAGAGAAGCTGAGAGGGATGTGATCAATGGGATCAATATCTCAGGGTGGTGTCAGAGGATGGACCAGACTCTGTTCAGTGGTGCCCAACGCCAGGGTGAGGGGCACCGGGCACAGACTGAAACACAGGAGGGTCCATGTGAACATGAGGAGAAACTTGTGTGCTGGGAGGTGCCAGAGCCTGGCCCAGGCTGCCCAGAGCGGGTGTGGAGTCTCCTTCTCTGAGACATTCAAACCTGCCTGGGATCCTGTGTGATCTGCTCGGTGACCCTGTGAGCAGGGCTGGGCTGGGGGTCCACAGAGGGCACCACCCAACCAGGCTGGGATTCTGTGATTCAATAAGCTAACCAGGCTTCTTCTGTCAACAGGCTGCACAGAGAGAGAAAGAACATTATTTCTCTCTGTGCAGCCTGTGGAGCATTCGGGTACTGCAATGACAGTGGCCAGCTGAGCAGGAAACTAGGAAGGAGACTTGATTCTCTCGCATACGCAAATGCTTGAATAAACAGCCCTAATATGACCATTTCCTCTTTGCAGGCTTCATGCATCTTGTTTTTCCCACAAACTTGCATATGGGCTCTATCACATGGAAAAATGAGCCTCTGACTATACTCAGCATGGTCTGGTTGATGCACTTTTAGAACACATTGCCAAATTTATCTTGGATGCATTTCCCCCATCAGCTCTAAACCAGCGTTTTTTTATGTGCTTTCTCAGCAAAACGTTGCAGCCCCAGGAGCAGAGAAGGACAGAAGCCTCTGCTTTCTGCAGGAGTAACTGGCACTACAATGTTTTTACATCCAAACATAAACCTGGTTTCTTTTGAAGTAACTCTCGCCAGGTCAGCAGTACCCCAGTCGACGGCTTCGCACAGCGAACCGGGCAGTGTGGGTGCAGGACGCCCCATCTCAGCCCGTCCCTCTCAGCACACGCGTCTGGCCCGAGAACACCGCTCCCTCTCTGCAGAGCAACGCCCGGCATCTGCTGGGCAGGACTGAGATACCCACGGGAAACACAAGACTAAGCCTGTAACTGCACGCAAGGTGCAGAAGCACCCTCCTCTCTGACAACGTGGGACCCACAGGAAAAGGATGCAGCACAACCTCAAAGGAGCGTTGACTGTTCATTTCTTTGGGGCTGTGCTTTACTTTTTGCAGCCCTGACTCGTATTTTCTAGTTCCCTGTGACACGCCAGCACGTGTTGGACCACGACACATGCGACGTGGTTCCAGATTATTTGTGCACGCTCAAGTCAAACAAGGAGGAAGTAAAGACCAAAAAAGCTTTGCAAGTTTAGCATCTTACTACCAACAAGCAACTGCACGTTCTGGAGTACTCGCCTTTTCAAAAGGTGTGTGAAGAGCCCAAGGTTTGCTGCTGCTTGCTCATGTCTCTCAAGTGTGACAGTGATGCCAGCCTTTCGTTACCTGACATTTGTTACAGGGGCTTTGGAGAAGGGAAGAGCAAAACACAGGGCACGTGTGCCCCTCGGAGGCTGCGCTCCCCGCCTTCCCTCCCTCGAGGTCGTTCCGTGGAAGCGCCCGGGCCAGCCCGCACGGACGGGCCACGGCGCAGCCCGGCAGCTGTTGGGCAGCACACACAGCCCGGCCAGCCAAGCGTGGCGAGCAGAGAACCGCCCTGCGCCCACCCTGCGCTCGCCAGCAGCTCCTCACGCCCTGCGCAAACAGCTGCGAGGCCACTTCCCACACTGCATGCTGCTTTGCCACCTTCCTCAAAACCGCCCTCATGCTCAGTACGTTCTTGAGAGCAAGTCATTTAAATAGACATATTCTCCTCTCAGCGCTTCTTGTCCTCAGAAGCCTCGTTTCTGCGAGGCTGCCTCCCCACCATTATTTCAGACGGCGTTTTCCGCACCCTTACCCTACGGCCCGTCCATTCGGCTCCACTGTCTGCCTGTCGGCAGGTTATGAAGACCCAGAGAAGAAACAGAACAGGGCTGTGGGTACCTCTGGTCCACGGGGCAGCGCCAGGCGTCACACAGAACTCAGCACAGGCTGTTTGCCTGGAACGCCCCACTTACACGGGCGTCACTCAGGAAAATGCAGCCCCTGCGTTCAGTAACACGGTGCCCTGTTATTTAGATTACAAAAAGTGGCTTTAGTGTTAATGAGACATTTTTTAAAGCTGGGGGGTGACTTACATAGGTCTCTTTTTAAATAAATTCTGAATTAAGTTACCCCACTGTTCTGTGAAATATTAAACTCCACAGAGGTGTTCTCAGGGACTGAAATTAAGTCCCATTAGAGGATTTAAACATGAGTCCCAGGTCTTGACTGAATCTTGTTTTCAAAAGCTCTCACTGTCTGGAACATAAAGAACTCCAAAAGTTCCTCTCAGCTCACAGGTGAAGCCTATGAGAGCACCTTGCAGAAACCAAGGTAAGACTTAGTTACATTTATTTTGACAAAATAAGTTATATCATTTAGATTTCAATTTAGATGTCCGACAACTTCAAAAGAACTCTTTACCTTGGATACGTTTCAAAAATTAAACAACCAGTATAAAAAAAAACCCAAACAAACGAGTAAACGAAATTGAAGCAGCTTCTCTTTGGTTCACAAAGAATCTGCGCTTCAGAAAACGGAGAGGTTGACCCATTTAACTCTCACTGTCTCAGTGAGAAAAGTCCTTTCATCTGCACAAACAAGCAAGTAACGTCACTAAAACAGAGGGAAGTGCCAGGAGGGACAAGGAGGAGACTGGCACTGGACCGGGGGCAGGTGTAGCAATAGAAGCCACTGTTTTCTTACGCTGAGGTGACCTACCATAAAATGACACAACTCTATAAAAACTGATCAGGTCAGGTGCCTGACGGTTCCCATTTCCTTCATCACAAAGGAAACCACGGAGCGGTGAGCTGAGCAGAGGCAGCAAGGGGAAGCCCCCGTTTCCCTGCAGCCCCTGTCGGGTGGGACACCCGGCCCTGGCCCGCCCGCGTCCATCGGGTGAACGCGGCTGCAGAGCCGGCACGGGGCACAGGCGCGGGGTGGAGAGGCACGGGAAGGAGCTCAGGGTCGCACTCACGTAGGAGCTTCGCGAGATCACCCCGTGGGAAGAAGTGATTGCTCACTGCAAATATTATGAACAAATCTGTTCGAGGCTAACAGAAACCAGACGGTTTTGGAGCCTTTTTTTCAGCAAAACATGAAATGAAAGTCACAAAGTGTTCTCTAGAGGCAGAATGGTGTCAGGTTTTAAACCCACAAGCAGTAGCGAATTTTTCCTAAAAATAATTATTTCAAAACAGCCTGCAGGATCTGGGGCTTTTTTGCCATTTATAAACGTGACAATGTCACATCCTGCAATATTTTTGCTGTAGTTTCACGCCTTACAGGCAACCTTTTACTCAAATATGTTTTTACACATCCAATTGCCTATCCCTAAATATTTTTTTCAGTTTTGCATACTAACAGAAAAAAAGAACAGAGATCAATGTTGGCACAAAGAAGTTTTTAAAGCTCCCCACCTGCTTCAAATCATTTGCTTGGAAAAGCAGGGTTGGCAAATTCTTAGTAGTAGCTCAAAAATGGGAAAACGGTAGGAGGAAAGAGAGCGGTTCAGGAGCGGCTAAACAAGAAGGCTGGCGTGGAAAGGTGACTTGGAGCCACACAGGGTATGTTTGCCTCACTTCCGAAAATTCGGCAGTGTACAACAGATTGATAGCAGAGTGCTCGGCTCGAGGCTCAACAAACCCTGCGTGACACTGCCCCAGAGCGCTGCTTCAGGTGAGCACGTGTGCGCTTCCAGTAAACCAGGCCTGGTTAAAAACAAGCTAGTTTTAGAAAGCAGCTGCTCCTTGTTCAAGCCGCGTGTAAGAGCTTTTCTCAAGAAACCTGTGCCTAAGTGTATTGTGTCCTAAGAGCAGGTACCAAGGACTCAGCACTACCTGCAATATTAGAAGCATGTGTTTTACATCAGCTCAGCACACAACATTGAAATGGGTGCAGACTGTAAAAATACCTAATAGAGAGGGGATCTGTACACGCTTATACAGAAATGTACACAGACAAATAAACCTAGACAACACAAGAGCAACTACAGGAAATCTTTGCAGCATCTGCTGAATATTGCCTACACAGAGTCTCAAAAAGCAAGGTATGGATCGAATGGACCCGACACAGTGTTTCCTACCCACAGACAAGGATGTCAAAGTGGGTCTCGGTCTTACCAGGCTGCCTGTTCAAAAGAAAAGGTGATGTGAAAGGGCAGCTCCTGGGTTTAGTCCTGTTCCCATGCAGCACAAGAACAGGCAGGTGTGTACAATGCGGGGTGGGGCAGCACAGCCAGTGCCGCCATTAAACCCAGACCTGGTTTTAACAACTGAGCCCTTTCAAGCCCGGCTGCCCAGCGAGCAGCTCCTGCGCTGCTCCTCCCGGGGGACTGTTCCGGGGGGAAGCCTCCTCTTCGTCACAACAACCCCCAGTACACTAACTGCACCAGACCAGCTGACACCATCATTTCACCTCTGCAGTTTCAGCTTGGAGCTCCTTCCCTTCCTTCAGGCTTCGTACTGTCAAATGCACAGCTCCTAGAGCTGCACGTTTTCCTGCCCATCACCTCCCCAAGCATCTCTGAGATGCTCGAGTCATTTTAAAAGCGTCACAAAGCTCCGGAGCACCGACACGACCCAGGTGCCAGGCCCGGCCGACAGGCAGCGCGGCACGGGCGCCGCTGGCAGCGCTGGCCGGACCTGACCCGGCACAGCTGCGCTGGCAGAGGTTGGCCCACCGGGCAGAGAGCCGGGCTGGGGAAAACGCTCCGGACACGTCGGAGGCGGCCAAGGGAGCTGATGCACTTTCAGCACTTCACAGAGTGCAGCCACAGCATTTCTCATCCAGCTCTCGGTGTTCTGAAGTGATAAGCGGTTTCATGATCTGCTGGTTTCAGAAACGATAGAGCAGAAAGGCTATTTTTAACAAGGATGATGTCAGTAATCTGCTCCAGCTCTCAACCTTACAGAGTCCACGTGGCAAACCGGAGCAGTGCGGAGCCGCGTGGGGTGAGCAGGATCGTCCCGAAGTGAGTTCGTCACCAAGAGCCTTGTGCAGCTCTGGTGCGGCCACCAGCTACGCACCGAGACCTGCAGAAAAGTGGTACCGCAAGGGTTTTATTTGACTTCTAAATAGCAGAGGCCTTGGCGAAAGGAAAAAAAAAGGGGGGGGTGTCAATCTCTGCAAACTTTTAACTGTCACTAGATAAAAGTCCCTGTAAGATCATGTAATTTCTACAAGTTAGTTAGACAAGTTAATCAAAAGAAGGGACGTGAAAACATTGGAGCACATCAAAAGGAGCGCGATCAGAGCACGTAGCTGCAAAGCCGAGACAGAGACAACGTCACCAAATCCAAATGCCAGCATACGTACATAACCCAGCTGGAGGAACAAAAACCTCTCCCAAAATGAGACAGGCAAAGAAAACCCGTGGGCAAAGAAAACCAGAGACCGCAGCAGCCCAAGGTAACCCCGTCCTCACCCTGTGGCGAGCGCTTGTCCAGGAGCCTTTTCAGCGCCCGTGCCCCGGGCAGATGAGACCAAACTGCTGGAGAAGGTCACTGGCACCACTCCCAGTGCACACACGGAATGATAATTTAATAACAGTCAATCAGAACTAATGCAGACCTGATAGCCAGAAATGCAAACAGCCAATTTGCAACCTAAGTGCCCTATTTGCCTTCACCAACTGCAGTGGGGTGGAAAAAAGACAAAACCGAACAAGGGAAAAAAAACCCAAACACACACAAACACAAAACAATGTAAGTTTACTGAAGATGAAGAAACAATATTTCCAGAGAGAAGAGCAGGGAGCAATGCAAACCCAAGTTATTTTAAAGCCATCTGAGAATGAACGGAAATAAAAAGGAATCTCCCCACTTGACCAATTTAAGCTCCAGGCAGAACAGCCGGATGAAGTCACAGCGCACAGCACCGCGAACCCCGCGGGCGGCCCCGCACCCAACCAAAGCTGAGGAGGCAGCAGAAGCCCCGGGTCCCGAGGGGCAGGTCCCCCAGCACTGACAGCCACGGGGATCGCTCCGCAGAAACGCGGCCGCAGGTGACAACTGTGCGCGTCGCCACGGCAGACGCACCGTCCTGTCCACGGACGGCACTCTGGGGGCGCTGCGCAAAGATGGACCCAATTCAAGGCAGGTCCATCTCTTTGAAGCACCCCGTATCGTGCCTTCTGGGAGTTGCCTTCTTTAGGCTGTTGGGACAGAGCCAAGCATGACCCATTCCCAACTATCGCTGATCGGAATTATGCTTACACACAGAGAAACCGTTCTACAACTCCAAATTTGACGTCATGATATCAAATGGGCAGATCCATATGTGCTTTTGCCAATATTATCAGACAAAGAAAAGAACAGCCACAGGGCACCAACGGCCATCGGGACAAAAGGCAGTCCAGCGATTACGGTCTGTCGCGACTGCCTGCGTCACAGCGGAACGCGGCTGATAGAGCACGGGCAGCGATACAGGGCAGGGACCCGCTGACTGCCTTGACTCGTGCACACAGCGCCAGCGCGGAGCACACCCAGCCCCTCGGCTTTGAACTCGGGCCTGTAGACGATCAATTAGCCATTAATAAGGGTCTGGCCCAGACCACACAGCAACACCTGATTTGCTGCGGTTTTGCTGCATTAGTCATTGAACAGAGCGATACGGGTTATTTTACCACCAGGACACCAACTTCCACAGAAGGAACATGACACAGCATAAAAGCAGATTGGGACAAGCAGACAACGCATGATCCTGCATAAGGTCAACCCATTTAGAAATGTTCGATGCACTTTACCAGCATAATCAGTTTGCTACTGGATTGGCATTCTGCTTCATGGGAAAGTCATGCTCTTAATTTGGTTCTAAGTGCCCTAAAGCTGAATTTACTGTATCTTCCAACCACAGCCAAAAGCACATAACTGAACTGCTGAGCAGGCAGCTCCCGAGTTTTAACAAGACTGTCCTCTAGACAACATCCACCCAAGGGCAGCCCAAACCAGACTGACTCATAATTAGCCTAAAACAAGACTGAGAACAAAACCGTAACCCGCAGTCGAAAAGCAGTTTCTTGCCAGAAAGCGTCCACAGCTGCTTCTCACAAGCTGCGTTACGGTGCCCACTGCCACGGCAAAGCCCGGCAGCAGCACGGCGATGCCGAGCAGCGGCACCGCCGCAGAGGTCCCGGGGCCTCCAAAGCAACCTGGAAACCAGTGTCATGACTAACGAGCTTGTCCAGAAGACCAAGCAGGTTTCTGGAAAAGAAAATATTACTTTAGAACAGGTATTTCTTTCAGATGTCATCTGAAAAATCTCATCCACTCTAGCAATGGACTTTGAAAACAATTTTTCTTCTAGATAGAAACAGCCTAAAAAATGAGGGCCATTTGAATCTTCCTTTACCACAGAAAGGCTCCTCACGCTCCTCTGGTTCCTGCAGCACCCGTACCGGACTCAAGCAAGTATTTCAATAGAATGAGTTCCTCCCACCTTGACTCCAACAACACAACAGGGACTCGTCCCTGCACACCAACTCCCCAGACGTGCCCAGAACACACTCTTTGGAGCGGAGAGATTTCCCAGGTCCCTGTGAAACTCAGCCCTTCGAATAAAGCTTTCAAGCCGTGGCATTTTACCACGAGCAAGACATTTAAATAATATTTTATGGTTCCCTCATTCTCTTACTTTACAGAGTTCAGGAAGAGAAGCGTAGAGTTCCTGCTTCTGGTTTATCAACCATAAACTCAAAACCGTACCAAGGAGCCAAAATTAATGCGAACACACTGCATGTGATGCACGCGCAGGTTGATCTCAAGCGGAGCATTGGTATTAGTGTGCGGTGCCCACGAGAGTCAGCTTACCAAGGTTAACAGGCCCGGAACTGGACGACCTGATCTAAAGCATAACAGACCAGGCTCACTTGTTCACCTTCGTCACCCGCTGTTCTGCTTTAATCCTCCTTTTCACAGGCAGCTGCTTCAAAACCCGGAGGCAGACGCTCTTTGGGAACAAACCTCAGGAAAACAACCTTTTCAACCAGGCCCCAAACACGTTTTTTTGCTTTGCTAACATGCAGTCGTAGAAGTACAGAAGGCTAAAGTGACTTTTACACTCTTTTTCAGGCTGGCAAGGCCAACAAAATGTTTTACTGGCCTACTGATAGAAAAAGGAGAGAGAGACATCATTGATGAAAGCCGTTCTGCAGGCTGGACTACCTGGCCTGTCCGAGCTGCTCCAACTCATCCCCAACTCAACAGAACGGCTTCCGCGGGTATTCCTGGGAACTGTCCTTAGAGCGGTCCCGTCCGCGCCTGCAAACCTCACCCATCGTCTCCAACTAGAGATCTCCAACCCATAGGAGGGTACACCCATGCCCCATTCCAACTAATTTTCAACAGGATTTGGATAACAAACTGTCTTTTGTCCTTTTGGTAACCAGCAAAAGAGAGAAAAGGCAGTGCCTGGCGGCTCGGTCGAGACACCTTAGCCAGCAGCAGCAGGCGCCTGGTCCAGTGCAGCCACCTGTCACTGAACCCAGCTTGGAAATCCTCCCGTAACCACACACTTCTTGGAGACACCTGTGAACAAAGAACTGCTTTGTGCCCAGCACCTAATTGCAACAGGGCTGTTTCAAGGTAAAAGGAAAATAGTCCGCAGGAATATCAAACCCCAGTTATCTGCACCCATTATCTTGCATTTTTTTATTACTCACTAGAATGACTGGTCTGGGAACAGCGCCAGAGAAGCTGGGCTGATAGCACAGTTCAAGACTTCATAGACATTACTGAGAATTTCAAACCAAGGGTCATATGCCCAGGTGTCATGACCTGGCATGAAAAACACTGGTTACCTTCACTGAGCTACAACTCGAGCCTCCCCAGGAAACACGAAGCTGTTTGTGACACAAAGCGTTACTGCAGAAGGAATACTTACTGCAAAGGTGTCCTATTGCTCATTTAGAATTAAAAAGGCAGAAACAGGTTCAAGAAAGATAGCTTGATTTACAGAAAAATAACTACAGAAACTTGTAGAGTTCACAGAAACCTCTAGCACTCCCACATTCCTGTGCCGCTGAAGGTTCAGGGGACATTCAGTTTACTTGCCACGAGACGTATTTTGAACACAATGAACATCAGTTGGTTTTGCAAGGCTTTTTAATAAATTAAGTTGTATACCTAATGTTCACTGAACCGCATTGGCTCTGGGCTCTTCTAAGCTTGATCTTTAATTTCAGTAATTATTTTAAAAGCTGGAGACATGATCACCCTTTATTCAGTGTCTAGAGAGGATTCTGACACTGTAAGATATAGTTGGAATTTCCATGGGGTTGTTTTGCAGCATATTCTCTTTCAACAAAAAAAGATACATTTCTTTTTTGGCAAAAAAAAGATGGGTGATCCAAACAAAACTTACAAAACACGGAGTTTTTCCTTTTGCAGTAATTCCTGCTGTTTCCCTGTTTTATTCATTGGTCCAGAGCACCTGTCCCGGGTTAAGCTGCTGCCTGATGATCACAACGCCCATTCTCCTTGAGTTTACGCTGAAGACAGGAGCAGTGGAGCGCGGTGGCTGCACCGGGGTGCCCACGGAGAGCAGGGTGCCCGGGCACCTTATTGCAAAGGTGGCTTACCATTTAGAATTTAAAAGGAAGAAATAGGTTCAACAAAGATCACTTGATTTATAGAAAAATAACTACAGAAGCTTGTAGAGTTCACAGAAACCTCTAGCACTGCTAGCGAGCGAGGCCCAGGCCCAGGCCGAGCCTGCCCTTAGGCCCAGCCTTGCTCACACTGTCTCCAGGCGGGCAGGCTCTCAGGCTGAGCTTCGGAGTGCTTCCACAATGGAAAATTCAAGACCTACCACAAAGCCCAGCAGACCCAGCTTTTCCTTCTCGCCACCGGACACCGGCAAGGACAGACGTACCAGCAGAAACCACAAGCTGGGCTTTGAGCAGGCTTAGTGCACGGATGCTCCCTGTGCAAACCACAGGGATTTGAGCCAGCCCAGCTCGAGCCATCGGGCTTTGCCCAGCTGAGCCACTGGCAGGCCTGCGCTTCGGGAGGAACAGCGACATCGCGGGGACAGACAGAGCTCAGGACGGACAGATCCGTCCGTCCCGCCGCAGCCCGCTCGGACAGCCACTCTCCCGCACGTCCAGTCACACCCCAGTGACACGAGTGATCACCCAGCTTCATCAGGCATCCATCATCCTGTATCCCAGCCTTAGCTAAATTTACTTCAAATGGATCTCACATTTCCATCCATACCACACAGCATTTAAAAGAGCGCTCTCTCTTTTGGAATGGATCTATTTCCAGTTTAAATGTTTCACAAAACTTTAATTATTTCTACACTTTGACAAGCTATTCATGTTAAGCAAAGCCTAGCATCAGGCAGATCAATACACTAGTCAAAGGTGGCATTTTCCAAATTCAAAACATAAAAAGGGGCACATACTTTTTCTTCTACCAAGCTGACTAAAACCACTCTTGTGTCTAAGACGAGAGAGTGTATTCAGGACTGAGCTTTACTCTGGTAGATGTTAAAATCCACTTCTCCAGGCAGAGCTGGGTGAAGGGACCATGCTGAGGTCACAGAACGTGTCCTCAGAGCTTGTGTGACACCAGGGCCTGAGCTGTGGGACACAGACCTTCCTTCCAGAGCCCCAACCGCAGCTTTTCAATATATAAAATGGTAAATTACCACTCACAAAATGGTAGAAAACACCAAATGCTATTTTCTCCTGAGTGAGAAAAGCATTCACACAGTTATGGGAAAATCTTTGCATATATCACATTCCTGTAGAAGACGTACTTGCTCTTAAGCAAGAACCGTCTTTTCTTAGCAAGCACATTCCGGTGATGTATGTGGCGGTAATACAGCAGAGATGTACACTCACTCTGAAACGGAAAGCATTTGTACCTAATACTCTGCTCACAGCATCTGTCTATCCAGGACATTCTTTGAAGGAAATGAGCAATGCGATCGAACGGGGCTGAGGGTGAACTCTGACTCCAAACAGCAGCTCTCGGCCACCCCCAAGTCCCTATCAAAGATGCACTGAAGACTTTGCACTGGTCCTCAACTGATTTCCAACCCCACCCCACCAGCAGCTTGCGTTCGCAATCCAGACTTTGTTCCTGCACCCCTGGGGCCCCCGTCTGATCAATTCTCTCCACCGTACTATCTCAGTCCACCTTCTCCTGTTTGTACCAGCGGAGCCGCTCACACAGGGCTCAGCACCTCGGCACAGCCTCACGGCTCAAACACTTCAGCTGCTTCAGGGCCACAAGTCCCGATGCTCAGGTGCTTTGCGGGATTAAAGAAAAAGCCCCAGAAAAATCAGCATCCCGTGAACGGTCCCAAAGGTTCCAGAACGAGAGCGGGCTGTTCCTCAGCAGCCATGTAAACCCTGTCACGCTCAGAGGACACAGCTCCGCGTTTCCAGGCTTTACACAGCGGCGCGGATGCTTTCTGCACTCCTGCTCCACCTACCCCGGGGCGTTCCGGAGCCCACCTGTCACCATCCCACCAGGGACCTGGCACCACTTCCACAGGCACCACATCTGCGCTTCCCCGGGACGCGCTCCGCAAACCTGGGTTTATCACCCAGAACCGCCAGCCCAGCTGACCACGAGCGGTGGAGAACTCCCGTGAAACCACGGCCAGGGCACTGCCCGCCGCGCTGCCGTGCCACTGGGGCTGTGGAACCCAGCGCCGCTGGGGACAGAGAACAGCGCCCATCTCTCTTCTCATTGCAATTATTGTTTCTGCCTAGAAAGACAGCCAGGCTGGTCCAGTGAACAGAGCTACTGTTCTCCACTCGTGCTGCTTGTCCACTGAATGCAGGGACTGTCCCATGTGGAAATGATATCACACTATTCCAATTCAACAAGACTTTGGCTGAAACCCACTTCATCAGCACAAATTTTGCCAACTATGAGACCTAAAAAATCTTGCCTGTACGATTCTCATATATGAGAAATACACTTGCATTAAACTCCAGTGCAACAAAGCTGGTTTAATACAGTCAAATGCTACTTTTCCTTGAGCTACTGAGCAACTATTTCCCAATCTCATTCTAAACACAAAGTCATATTTAGCAACCTTGAAAGATTTTTACATTTACGTGTAAAGGTTGACAACGTATCTCAAGTGTTATATAGCCACACATACAATAAAAACAGGTAACTTTTGCAACCCTCTGTTCAAGGTTGAGAGTTGAAATTAGAGACTGGTATCAGTCCACCTTCAACAAGCGATTAAAAGTAAGCAAAAGCATAAAAGACCTGAGAGCAGAAATACTGTATTCTTCAAATTGCACATACCACTGAAAAAGATGGGCAAATTCTGTTTCTGCACTTACTAAACAAAATAGACAGAACATGAAAACTTCAATAAAAATCATTACTTGACATGCAGGACTCTAGTCACCACCTTCAAGTTAAGATTATCCACCTGCATAGCCATCAAAATCAGAGTCTGCACGCTTTGGTCAGGAAACAGCAGCAGAAAAAGATTCAGTATACCAGAGGAGTCAGTTTTAAGGGGGGGGGGGGGCGCGAAAAGTTGCACATGCAAACCCAGTAGGATTTCTGATGTAAGAGCAGCTCTCTGTGATAACTTGTAAAATGAAGTAAAATGAAATCAAATCTCTACTGCGGAGCAATCACATGGAATTTGGGGCCGTCTCATTAATCCCACGGGGTAGCAGCAGCACCTCTCATTGCCAGCAGGCCCCGCAGTGGAGAGCAGGGCCCGAGGCCTGGGCACATCATCCGAACATCCAGCGGCCAGACTGAGCAGCACGAACACCCAAACGGATCGAAACTACCCAAGCTCAAAACCACGCTCAAGAGAAAACAGCGGCAAAGAATTCTGTAGCTAATGGAAGTGAAAATAACAGAGTAAACGGAAAAAGCAGTCCTGGAAATACGTTTGAAAAGGGGCACTATAGCCAGGCCTACTCCAGTGTACGAAGAAATGCAATTTGTTTCAGTCTCTGGCTTTTCTTCTCTGAAACTCAGGCAAAATGTTCACTCTGGACTGTACCTCACAGGAATGGTTTGTTTACAAGGCAAGGAACATGATATCATCCATCAAGCCAACATCTTCTATTTCAGAATATTTTTAAATATTTTCATTTATTACGGTAACATTAGCATTGAATGAAGCAATTTTTATAATTATGATTAAAAACAGGATGAAGTGATTTTAGTAATCCTCCATTTTTAAAAAAGCCATTTGAACAATTCCCACCACAACAAGTTCACGTTTTCAAGACTCACTTTAGATGCGAGCTCTATGGATCGGGAGGTGGGTAAAGACAACTTAGGTTTGTTTCAAATCAGATTTAACACACGGGATTTAGCAATCATGTATTAGATAGTAGCCAAATAGAAATACCAACCTTGCCCCCTATAAATGTAACTATGTAGTAAAGTAATGATTTGTAACACTGTGACCTGGAAGGCTTTTCCCCCTTAAAGGATATATTTAAGAGTAGTAAATACATAGACCAGCCGCATTCCCTCTCTCTATACACACACATATATATATGAAAAAATTATCTTATATACATATAATATGTATATTTTTTTAAAACACACACTTTAAAAAAAAATTGCACTTCAGTCTTGGTCTTACTTTTGCAGCAGAATTGGCTGTGCTAATAGCACATGCTTCTGGAATTCAGGTGTTGAAAGTGGGTTTCAGATGCATATTAAAACGATTCCAATTTTGGTGATGTCAAATAACCTATTCTGACCTTCGTGGTAAGAAAAGCTACTGAAAACAGGGCCTTTGCGACTCCGTGCGCCGTGCTCAGGAGGGTTGGTCACTCCAAGAGCCGACCCCAGCAGCTGTGGGACGGAACCAGCCCTGCTCTCCATCCATTCACACACCGGGAATTCGGGCAGAAATCCACAATTCCAGAACAAACACAACGGAACACCAAGAACTGAGATGGAGGTTTCTCCAGTTTTCTGCTATTCCTCCCATGAAACTAGTGCAAATTCTCCCCAATGATAACTGTGTTAGCTCTGGAAGTTACTTATTTGAAAAACAACTGCAAGAGAGTAATTCCAAGATGTTTGTCTCTTCTTCTCAGTTAGCGTAATCAGGCAATTAAAAATCAAGAGGACCAACAGTAGCACGGGTCTTCCTGGCTCTGCTGGCTTTAGCGACACCCGAGCCAATGGAACAGGCTGCTGGGCTCCCAAGCGACATTCGCCTGGACTGCTCCACGTCAACAGCTTCATGGTCCTCTACCAAACGCCTTCATTTCACAGGAGGTATCTTCATCATACCTCCTATCACGCAGTAATTTTCAAAGCTCAGCAGAGAACTCCACGTGGCAGTGTCCCTGAGCTCCGTCTCCACGCAAGCTGTGCCCTGACAGACTCACTCCCTGGAGCCGCTCGTCAGCCCCGAGTCACCAGGGCCAGAGGGACAGACCTGCCGGCCGGCAGGGCCCGAGCGGGCCGCGGCACACCTTCAGCTAACCGTTCCTCAACTGCTGCAGCTTTTCCCTTAAGCTACACACTGTTTCATCACCCAATTATGGGTGCCATAATTGTCCCCAACACTGTCCAAGAGCAATAAAAAGCATTCCTGCCACAAACTGCACACAATTCTGAGCAGACTGAGTAGAAACAAGATGCTACAGCAACACGAAGTTCAAGGGCAGGGGGAGGAAGCACTGCTTTGAACGGCAGTAGGACTTCACCATAACCTTGATAATTTTACTCCTGTATTTTCCTTTCAAGCCACACAGTGAAACACACTGAAGAGAAAGACGTCTGCCTCCCCGCCCAGGTCCTGCCATTGACAGGGAGCACAAAGAGCAGCTTTCCTTCCCCCGAGGTAGCACAGCAGCACAGACGCGCTCTTCATCAATACGAGCTGGAACCTGCTATTACTGCATTTCCAAAGAGCACTCCCTTTTGAGCCCTCTAAATGGATCAGAAGCTGGAAGCAGCTAATTGACTTAGAACCAGAGAACATGATAGTAGTTATCAGAACCTTTTTAATTTGCTCAAAGAAAGAGTTCAAATTCTAAGTCTAATGCACAAAGCGAGCCTGTGCAAGGCAGGTCACTGGAGCATGACAAGGATGCTCACAAAGCAATCAAGTTGTTTTTACCAGTGCCACGGAGGAGACAGCCGATCCCGCAGCACAGCTGGCACCACGCACCCTGCTCTCCACGAGGCGCCTTTAAACCCTGTCTGAAGTCCTTGGGTGCACTCAATCTCTCAGAAGGAATTAGAGCGCAACCAGTAAAAGCTAGGCTAGTTTTGATAGGGACAGTAATAAAAAATACCTACATTTGTATTTTGTAACATCAGATGACTGGTGAATGCACGCTAACAGACCCGCGTGCAGGCACACAGGAGCATCCCTTTCTGAACTCAAAGGAATGAGCATTTTCACACAGCGGTTACTTCATGCCATGCACCTCTGCTCAACTAACAGCTGCCTTGGCAACTGGTTCTCTCTGGCAGAACAGAACCTCTAAGAACCGCTACCTGAACATTGCTGTTTGCAAACTCAGCGGCATAAAAATAAATACAGGCCCTCTCTTTACTCTTTCACGGTGCGATTTTCATTCACAACCTTGCCCAAAACACCTTCCAGCTTGCTTATTATGGGTCTTCAAGGTGGCTGCTAAAAATCCTTCAGACAAACACAACGGCTTCTCCACCGCTGCTGGAAGAACGCTTGTGCAAGAACACTTGTGCACCGACCAAGGCACCCTCTCTCATAAGTGGGCAGATCAGAAAACAAAAGGAGTTACAGATTCTCCCTTCTCACAGGGATATTTTTCTCTGAACTTCGCTTTGCGCACCAATTCAACCTTCTCTTATCAACGCAAGACATCAGTAACCGAAGTGTTTGCCCTAAACCGACAGCAGGACTGCGAAAGCACATTTTGAAAGTTCCCCTACAGAACTCCCTTTAACAACTTATTGTGAGGAATACCATCATATACCACTATCATATGAGGGTGTTTTATGACTGCAGAGAAGTTTCAAGATTTAAAATAACAGCAGGGAAGTTTAAAAGAAAGATCTTCACAGTTACAAGTAGCAGAAAAAAGCTGCTGGGCCTTGCTGGGCATTTCTTTCTCCGCTCCCTCGGAAGCGGCGGCAGCACAGGAGCTGCCAGCTCCCCCGGGCTGCCCGGCGTTCTGCACCGAGAGCCCTTCGACTCTTGGAAACGCAGCTTGGAGCAGCCTCTGCCTTCATTCCAGCCACTGCTTTTACACGTGTGAAAGTCGCTCTCCGCAGGAGCGAAACAACTAACACGCAAATCCTGCCCATTTTAAGGTTTTTGGAAAAGTCCAGGTTTGGTTTTACCCCACGTTTGCATTTGACGGGGTGAGGGGGAATCACAGAGAAAGCATCACTGCAGACCGTCCTAACGTCTGCCCTTCAGAGGATACTGACACTCACAGGCAGGTGAAGTTACTGAGGACTAACATCAGCAGCTGAAATAAAGCCTTGCAAAACCAAACACCACCCTCTTCTGACACAGCCAAGTCCCTACGAAAGGTCTTTCAGCACTTGCTTCAGCACTGAATGACAGACGAGAAGGACACCGACTATCACCGATGGGTTAGTTCACACACACAAGCACGGGAACAAGCACACGCACAGATGCAAACAGTCCCATTTAATCATTCTGCATATGAGTGGTAACTACCACAACAAAATTAAGTCTATCACAAAATAGTTGCTGGGGTTTGAGAGCCTTAACTGGGGGGCCTGGGTTTGTTTTTCTTGGGGCAGGGGGTATCTCTGTACCCCGCCTTTAATGCTCAAAAAATTGCCTTCTGGTTATGAACCAAAATAAGAACCAGACATATTTCTGCTGGCTATCACATCAGCAATTACTAAGTAGCAAATTCTATTCCCACACGCAATATGCAGCTCTTCACATTTTCTTAAACCCTGCTAGCCAAGTTTCTTCCTTTAAAAAAAAAAAAAAGGAAAATATGTACATTTTGGGAATAACCAGAGGCTATGTAACTTTAGCTGCTCCATAGCGAGCAGCCCAAGCACAAAGTCATTTTTAGATGCAAAGTAAACTGCATCTCCCTGAAACAAACGAGCGAGTACCCATAGTCCGTGGAGCCGTTCTCCCCGGAGCTGTAGCTCAGGTCTCGCCGCGGGGTCCATGCTCTGTGCGCACAGCCCCGCACGGCACAGCCCCGCACGGCACAGCCCGCGCTGGCGGGCGCAGCGCTGCGCGGGGACCGAGCGGAGCTCTCGCCGCGCCCGCCGCGGGAACCGGGCGCTCGGGCAGCTCTTCGGAGCACAAAGCCGGCGCCTCTTTCCACCGAGCAGTACCAGGAAGCTCTCCCGAGTACAAGGACTACAGGGATGCGCTTCTAACGACGGGGAAATCCATCAATTATTAACGCTATCTTAAAAGAAAAAAACACACCGGTATGCGAACAAAAGACTGATTAAGTCTCATTTCCACGTTCGCTCCGACTGCAGGGTTGAGCAGGAAGCTCACAATAGGGAACACAAAAAGCAAGGAGCTCGGCTCAGCTGGGAAAATATCCCCATGCGGCCACTACCAGGTGGAACATTAACAACTCGAGAGGAAATAGAATTTCCTCGAACCGGGTGCTACTGAACTTACTAAACTGAAGATAAATTGAAACCATACAAAAACTTTTCCAACTCGGTGAAGTGTTTTTAAACTTACCACCAGCTAACAAGCACCAGATAAGGACGCTTATCCGGACAAGCTCTATTTTTAAGCTGTATGAAAGAAAATCGAGGCGAGGGGGGCGGGAAATATACTTCCCCGTGAGAGCCGGCGGTGCTTCCCCCGGCGGCCGCCGCGCCAGGCGGAGCGGCTCCACTCCCGCCCCGGCCGGGAACGCGGGCAGAGCCCCCGGGCGCGGATGCTCAACGGAGCGGCCGGGCAGGGGCCGAAGGCACCGTCCGGGCAGATGCCCCGGGGTCCCGCTGACCCTCCCGCCCCCCGGGCCGCTCACCTCCGGGGCTCGGGCTTGCGGCGTTCCTCCAGCTTGGCGGCGGGCGGGGGCTGCGGGGCAGCCGGAGAGCAGCGGGCTGGGCGCGGCGAGGTGGCTTCAGCAGGCGACGCGGGGCATGGCTGCCCGCCCGCACAACGTATGTACACCTGTTTATCTGCCTATATATCTACGGATGCGCGCACCCCCGCCTGCCTGCCTCGCTACCCGCTGGCGCCGGTGTGCTCGGGGGAGCAACGCCCGCCAGAGGCCCCCACGGCCGGGCGGCGGCAGCCAGGAGCGGCTCTGCTGGCGGCGCCCGCCCCGGCCCGCATTTAAAGGCGCCCGCAGGCTCGGACGTCCCCTCGCCCGCTCCCATCCCGTCCCATCCCAGCCCCCGCTCCCCTCCCCGGGAGCTCGGCCGCCGCTCGGCGTCACGGGGCCCCGGGGCGGGGAGAGCGGAGGAGGAGCCTGCGGGGGCCGGGGCTGCTGGGGCTCGGGCTCGCCCGCTGTCCCCGCCCCGCCGCCCGGCCCCG
>VWYH01003706.1:559884-643856 GCA_013399365.1 Pampusana beccarii | reverse complement strand
AGCCCCGCCGGGGCAGGTGCTCCGCGGTCGGTGCCCCGGGGAGACGCGGCCGGCGGCGCCCGGGCCGCCCGGCGCGGGGCGGGGAGAGACGGGACGGGACGCGGTGCGGCCCGCGGAAAGTTTGCGAGGTGTCCCCGCGGGAAGCGCCACAGCGCGGGCTGAGGGCGCGCTCCCCAAACCCGAGTCACGTCACTTGGTCCGTCAGGTCCGCACTCGCTGGCCGGCTTTTTACAGCTCCCTCTCCAGCCACCACAGGCAAACGCTGCTGGCCCCGGCTGCCCTGCTCCGCAGCACAGGACTCGCCGGCTGCCGCCCGACAGCGCCCGCAGCGAGTGTTTTCAGCCGGGGTGCAGAGGGACGGCACCGCGGGACGACACGAGCAGGTTCCCCGCACGGCTCAGGGCAGGGCGCGATCCTGCACGCAGCACATCGCTCTCCTGCCACAGGAACCCTGCCTGTGCAAACACAACAGCAGAAGCACAAAACCAAATACTACAGAGCAAGAAAAACAAACAAAAAAACAGGAAAAGCGTAGACAACATCAGTAGGTCAGTTCATCATAATTTTGCATGGAAATAATAGCTCAGGTGGTGCTCCTCCTTAGCTTCTTGCATGACAAGGCTCACCTATCACTAGCTATTTACAGGACAGTCGTTGCTGTCCACATGTGTAGCTTAGTTCCCATTTCTCACGCATACACGCTGCTCCTGACACAACTGCCCTTCCAAAGCTCTTTCCAGACTGGTATTTGAGGCAAGCACTAACACCAATATGCCCAGTCTTGTTCAGCAGGCTGGGGTTCTTGTGCCCAGCTTTACTGTCCAGGTCAAGGTCACAAGATGCACGAAATACTTTCAAACAACAGGACTCTGCAAACAGCTCACAAGTAACACGGCAGAGCAGCGATCCATCCAGAGAAAGGACATGGATGCCCGGGGGAACAAAGGCGACTATTGTATGCAGCTCTGTGGAGGAAAAGCTCCACGTCTTCGGCAAGGTTTAGGGTTACCACACGGCAACTGCCTCTTCAGCTACTCCTCAACTGCCAAGCTCCACTTCTGTCACCCATCCAAATTCTGTATTAGGGAACAATAACGTGCAATCCTTTATACAGGCACAAAAAAGGAGCAGCAACAGCAACCACAGCGCGTGCAGGCGGGAGGGACAGCGCTGCAGGAGTGACGTCCCTGCCGAACCGAACCGTCCCCCTCGTGAGGCTGCCACCTCCCGCCTTGCCCAGCCCCTGGACACGGGAACCGCCTTTAGGCTGCTGTGCCCTCGTCTCTTGGACTGTGTTCATGGAACACCTCAGAGCTCAAGTCCACACAAAAACTGGCCAGGAGTTGGGCTCCTCTGCTTCCTTTAATCAAGCAAATGCCTTAAGTCCCTGTTGTTAGATAATTGGTGGGTTTCCAGTGGGACACTGACAGCGTAGCAATGACTTCCATCGCTTAGAGCTGTATTTCATTTGAACTAAAGGCAGTCCCTGTAAAAGCAAAGCACTACATCAGTTGTGAAGCTTTGTCGAGTCAACTCCTACTGCAGACAACTACACATCTACCCCTCTACCAAAGGCATACACAACGCTCAGGATCAAGGACGACTCTCTTCACAGTTTAATGACATTCTGGTTAGTTCATACTTGCAGCTTCACTTGTATTTATAAATTAACTGGGAAGCTCTTGAAGGAAAACATATTAGCTCCTTCAGAAAATTGCTGTTGCTTCTTGCCACTTTGACAACTAATCGGGGTTTTGGGATCCCTCCCAAGTGTTCAGATTCCTCAGTGAAAACATCTCTTGGATGCTCCTCGGCAGCTGGCTCTTAGCTCACTGCTTCAGTAACAAATCTAAATAACTCCCATACCAATTCCATCTGCTCACAATTCATTGTAACTTAATCCACTGTCATCCTAAACCTATGCATTGAATTTTCCACCTCATAAAAATGTTTTTACATTAGGATGCATGATTTTAAGTCAGTCTTTAAATATACCATCACTACATATCATGATCTAAAACCCTACCAAAATCATTTCCAGGAGTCCTTAAATCAAGAGCCAGAGCAGTCACGGCAGCCATGTTTGAGAATCACTGAACGTCACATACAGAAAAAGCCTAAGTAAAGTGACCTGGCAATCCTATCCTTGTGACTGACAAAGTAAAAAACTATCAGCAGGAGCCGACTTGTCCGACATGCTGCATATATGTACTTTGGCGTGTCTTACACACTTTGGCCCACATATTCCCTCTATAAAAAATTATCCAGTCATTTCCAGTATTTTTCTGTTCGATGTAATATACAGAGATAACCTCGTCACTCAGGACCCAAAGCCTGCTCACGTTCCACTCGCGGAGCACATGCTGCAGACCCAGTTTTGTTGTGGAAGCCTCTGGCCGTCTGTTCAAACACACCTTGAAGTCTCTTGGCTTGAGCCTGGTGCACAAAGGCTTGGAGGAGCAGAGCTGCCCCAGCACCACAAACCTGGGCTCTGCACTCACACACACCCCAGGCTGCCCAAGCACCACAAACCTGGGCTCTGCACTCACACACAGCCCGGGCTGCCCCAGCACCACAAACCTGGGCTCTGCACTCACACACAGCCCGGGCTGCCCCAGCACCACAAACCTGGGCTCTGCACTCACACACACAAACCAGCCTTCTGCTTTCTCGGCCAGCACATCATTTTTCTGCCAGGTCCCACAAGGTATGGTTAATGACAGCATTTGACACGTATACGGATAAAGAGAACAGCCCAAGTTGGATGGTAAAGATTACAGAATCAACACACGTGCTCAGTGGAATGGGCAGGGTGACACTGTCCCCGCTGGCAGGTTATTCCGTAACTACATCTCACAGTGTTGCTGGTGGGCTCCTCGGAAGCCGCTCTTGCTGACCACAGCATTGTCACAGATGACACTCAACTAGATGGAAACTGGCAGCTCCTGCATTTCCAGGGCTTTGTGCAGACTACTGAGCGATAAAATATTTGCACCGGATTAAGTCAGGAGTAATTCTGTCTAAGTCAGGAAGTTTCAGAGGATAAAGCTATTTCAACAGAAAGAACTAGTTGCAGAGAGACCACAGTCATACTTGTCTCAGATTCTTTTAATAGCTTTTGCCTTTGTTGAAAAATGGTCAGTGCCAAGTCATCACTTAAAAAGTAGGCTCAACCCTGGAAACACTTGTGCATCCAAGTAATCCTCTTTACATCAACAAAATCAAGCCTGCATATTTTCGTGACCCAATCCTTGACCATGGCTACTCCAAAGGACCTCTGGTTTCAAGGGTTTTTTGGGTTGTTTTGTTTTAAAAAGATAGAGTTATGCAGCTCATTCTAGCTGTCAACCTCAATGCAACAAATTCCTCCACTACATTCCTTAGTACTGCAGTTGAGTTCATCCAACAGCACTGATTCTATGGGCAACCACAAACACCACTGCTGTAGCTCTCTCATTTGCATTCCCTACTTGCACTCAGGTCACCAAGAATCAGGACTTGTCCATCCTTTCCATCGGCTTCCCAGGAAATCTGGGCAGAACATAACATCTTAGCAAGCATTGCCAGATATCTGGTCACTAAATGTCTAGTGTAAGCAAACCTGCTGGCTTTTGAAACTTGGTCAGCAGGTTCTCCATTTTTCTAACAGCCCTTCCTCAGCTGCGGGAACAACACTCAACAGGAGCCCACACGAGTGCTCACTCTGCCCGAGGGCTGCTGTGCCCCGCTGTGGAACCGCACGCAGCCCCCGGCCGAGCCGCGAATCCTTCTGAGGGTGCACCACCTTAGGAAAGCCTCTAGTATTCTATCACTGACCAGAAGGACGTGGAGAAATCTCACCCACTCTCAGCGTAAGGCCAAGTCCACAACAGCACTGGCACAAGACAAAGCCTGCAACTCACTACCAAAAAAGCAGCAGCCCCCTCAATGAGCCTTCTTACCCCCTGGTTGAAGATACCCTCCAAGCAGCAGACAGTGACCAGCATCAGCATTAGGAGGCAATGTACATCAGGAAAACAAACCCTGCCTGCTTCCCCAAAGCTGAATCCTTGCCTCTCCCACACAGACAGCATCTCATCTTGAGCATCGAATACCCTGCGGGAAAGAGGACCTCGAATAGCAGGTCACTGTGGTCCTCTTTATCCAAGACTCCATCTTATCCTGGTATAAACCAAACCCAACTGAATCCAGCTGTGCCCAGCTTCCAAGGTGGAATGTGATACGGTGCCTGTGCACCAGAACTTTCCTACCAATGCACTTGTTTACGAGAGGTAGAGAGCAGCTCTGCGCTGTGCTGAGGGACTCAAACCCAACAGCTTTCCAGCCGCTGACACTCCAGAGCAGATATTCACGTCTTTTTCAAGTGTCCCGTCTCACAGCCTCCATCAAGATGCAATGCTCTGCGGACATCTCCACAGGGTTTTGGAGACACCGAACGGCAGCAGCAGCAAATCCAGAGCACAGCATGCCCCAGCACACGGTGACTTGTGAATCCCGCCTGCTGGGGATGCTCTGCACAAGGAGAACGCACCCAGAACTGCACCATGGAACATGAAGGGCTCTGCCTATGGCGTCAGCTGATCAAACAGAACAAGCTTTTTTGACAGCATAAGCCACAAACTGTGTAGTTATAGGAAATGCCTTTGATAAGCACGTTTGTCATCTCAGCAACCATTAAGTCAAGATACGGGTGCAATATTGATAAATTACAAAACTCTCTAATCCAACCACATGTGCACTGGTTGTCCTTCTCAGGTGTTATCTTGGGACAGATATTTGAAAAAAAAAAAGCTATAAAACTATCAAAACAAGAAACCACATAGTAAAGTCCATGGAGATCTATATTACTTAGCTCCAGACAACGAACCATTAAATGATATCCAATACTGTTCAGGTTATTGCTCTGTGAACACTGTTTTTCCCTTACTGAGACAATTTAAACAACAGATAATCATCTAAAAGTTTCTTCTTTCTCTCAGTTCACCTCAGATCTTTGCCTTTAACCATTTTCCTATTTTTAATAACACATACTGTTCATTGCCAGTGAACACCAGCTTTTCCATTGATTGGCTTTTAAAGAGCTGCCTGTTTTTTCCCCCCAGGGGGGGACACCTCTTTTGATATGGAGAAAAAGGCTACACAGGAACAACTGCTACTTGCAAGAAACCTTAAGTAACTCGACCATATTTTCCCTTCTGCCATTTCATTTCTAAACTCCAGGTCATTTTTATGCGGAACACAATTTACAAAGCTACACAAAGGTTTGTTCACCTTTTTTCCCTACGGGAAAGGCCTCAGTGTGTTGTCTCACGGTCTGTTGGGAGTCATCAGAAAAGTTTGTTTTTCTTTCCAAATAATTAAGCAGCATTATCATTCACCACTTTAGATCACCACATCTCTTGCTGTTTCTTTAGTCTTTTATGTGAACATATCCTAAACAAAACATTTTAAAACAAGCATTGGCAGATCATATTTAGCCAGAAATGTGTGTTCTAGAAATAAAGCTTTGAGGACATAATGATTTTTAAATTATGTTTTGGGCCATTCCGAAAGAAAGAGACTATTCCATAGCAAAGAACTGTTCCCCAGCAGCACACGTAACTGCAAAAGGTCTTTGCCCCCCCAGGACAGCCTGAAGAGCAAAGTGTCCTGGGGACAAAAGCACAGTGAAAGTGAAACTGGAAAAATGTGCTGTCCAAGCCAAAACAGGCCAAAAAACTGCAAACACACACCACCAAGCAAAACCCAAACGGCTCAGAAAGCTGGAGATTACACACAGTTGCAATAGACACAACCACAAGAGTCACCAGCAAAGGGTTTGGCCCATCCCCTTGGGCGAGCCATGGACACCTCTGTTCCCATCGCGGACACTGTCCCTACAAGTTTCAGGTGTCAAGCACTTTGCGATGGAACAATCCTGAGAGAAGAAACACCACCACCAGCTGCCCCTCCTCGTCACAGCACCGTGTGCGGGAGCAGCGCTGCTGCTGGGGCCCTGTCTGACCAGGATGCCGTTCTGCGAAATGCAGGAACGACGACAGGAGAAGCAGAACGCGAGCAGCAGTGCTGGCGGGACGGCTGCTCCAAAGCCACCGGGCTGGAAGGGGAAAAGCGTCCGAGCCAGTGGCTCTTCCAGCCCCACAGCTCCAGCAAGGCAGGCAGAGCAGGAGCAGCCCTGGCCTCGGGATCCGTCTCAGAGGGAGAGACCACCCAACCGGAGATCACCAACAGCAACGCCCTCCATCCCAAGAGCTTCGCAGAGATGCCTTTGGGTGTGAAAACCTCCCCTGGCCAGCCCTGAGCACCGTTCCCAGTATTCAGCAACAGCCGAGCGCTGCATGGGAAGCACCCCGAGTTCAGAGCGCTGCACCGAGGAGAGGAGAGCTCAACCCACGGGACCTGCTCATGGAACAGCTCTGGTGGTTCCTGCACCAGCAGCCCTGCAGCCAACAGCCCAGGGCAGAGCAAACCCCGTCTGCTCTGCAAGGGAAGGGGACAACTGGTCCCAGTTGAAGGGCAGGGACTGCCTGGACCCCGCAAGAACCCGTGTGGGGAGACAGTGCAGCCCGAGCACCCCAGAACCCGTGTGGGGAGACTGCAGCCTGAGCACCCCAGAACCTCCATCTGCAAGAACAGCTTCGGGAACTTGGCCCCCACATGCAAAAAACAGACCAAGTATGCAATTGGACTCAACTACCGATTGCCAGTAAGCAAAATAAACTCCAAGGCATATCAGTTGAAGACTAATAGAAATTAAGGCACTGTATGAAGTAAAAATGTGCAGAAACAATATCTTCTGCCTTAAAAACTAATAAACTCAGGCTTCACCTCAACATTTACATAGCAACAGGAGACGACTGTCTTGAGACAACATTCTGTTCTGTGTGCTTTACGGGACTCAGGGCATGACAGAGTATTGACAGATATGAAGGGACCGCATGTTCTGGTGGAGCATTTTAAGAAAATAGTAATGCTGTCAAAGGGCAAGCTTTCATTTTGTGCTTATACAACACCAGAATTAAATATTTCCTTTGGAGAATCTCACCCATCATTTTATTCCTACAAACAGAGATCATCTCCATCTCTTAGAGCCCTGAACTTTTCACCAGCATTTCCTCCCCACACTCACGGTCCCATCTGAATGCTCCTGTCGTTCCCCACCTCGGACAGGACATCCTCAAGGCACCGAGCAGGTCCTCCTCTGAGAACAGAGCATTTTCTTACCAAGCCAACATCTGCAGTTGCCTTCCAGCACATCATTGTTGTCTGCATTTCCAGCCTTCCTTTGGTGGGGAACACGCAGCCCAGTGCCCCCACGTCCTCGGTTTCTCACCCGCAGCACCACAGCACACACCCGAGGCCCCCGGTACTGCTGGGCCTGTGTGCAGCTATTGCAGGCGTTACCTGTCCCCTCCCAGCAGCATTCACTCAACCCTCTTCCCCCTGAAATGTATGGACACTTGGAGTATATCGCGGGGAGAACCCCGAAGGGTGAGGGGTCACACTGCGGACCAACACTACAACTGCAGAAACAAAACCTGCACCCGGGTCAGGCGTCTCCGGGCCCCCTCCTGCCACAGCCCACCAGACCGACCGCCCACGGAGCCGCGCGGCAGCACGAGCTGGAGAACGGCACGCCAACAGAAACCAGAGCCAAGAGAAGGCCGAGCTCCCAGCTGACGGCTCCACCAGCGCGGCAGCGGAACCACGCAGTGCTGAGGCCCCGCCAGGCGCTCGGGACGCTCCTGAGATCGCTGCCCGGGCAGTGCCCCCTGCTCCTCTGCCCCGCCGTGCCGGAGGAGCCGGGGCCGCCTCCCGGCCCCAGAGCAGCAGGGGCACCGCTCACGGCGTCCTGCGCTGCCCTCACTCTGCACAGCGTCTTCTGCTCTCGTCTTTCTACCTTCCCTGCCCTTCTTTCATTCCAGCTTCCTCCTCACACTGATACCGCCTAGCGAGCTCACAGGGAGATTCCAAGGGCAATTAATTGGCGTTTGAAATCACTTCAAAGGACCGTTTTCCCTCCTCTTGCATTACTAGCAGGAATGAGGAAATGGGTTTGGATTTCATACTTAGATCTGCTCCCTAAGTCTTTGCTTGAGCAATTTCAAAACCCCATCTTAAATCAAGCCTGTTTCTATTAAAAGGCTCCTAGTCCACACCAGCACTCACACCCATTCCTCTCCACTTCCACACATATCTCCAGCCCCACGTTCCAACTGGCAGCCCGAGGTGCCAGAAATAACCACAAGAAAGCCTGCCATGAATCATGGGCCAAGTTTTGAAAATCCAAGCACTTTACACAAGCACCTATGCTTACAGTACTTCATCTGAACACAACCTGAGCTCAATCTTACAAGGTTCGCATATCAGGGATCAAATATCAAAACCTGTAAATGCAATTACTTTTTTTTCCCGTAAAAAGAGGCAGGACAGCAGTTGTTCTACAAGCCTGCTAGTGCATACTGCTCACAGCGCGCTCACATTCCTGCCCCACTGGTACGAGCTCACGGCTGCTTTTCATTCTTAAGTTCCTTTTTTTTTTTTCCCTTTCAAAGTCTACGCTACAGTGATTTTGGAAACTGGGTCAAAATGCAATTACTACATTCCCATGCTTTGGGGTGGGGAAAGAAAATGAAAGGAGGAAGAATGGCAAGAAGAAATGCCGCTGGCTGGAAGGCAGCGTTCTGCTGCTGGCTGCCTCACCTGCCGCAGCCGCGCTCAGAACGAGCCCCTGCTCCAGGCTCTTCCACAAGGGCGGCAGGGACAACGCGCTGGTGCTGAGCACAAACACGCTTGGTGCTGAGCACAAACACGCTGGTGCTGAGCACAAACACCCTGGTGCTGAGCAGGGTCTCCTGGGCAGACCCCGCTCCCAGAGCAGTGCTGGGGGACAGCAGTGGGAAGAGGGGAGGGTTCCCCATTCCCAGAGCGGTGCTGCAGGGTGGGAGCAGGGACAGGGCAGGGTTCCCCATTCCCAGAGCGGTGCTGCAGGTGGGAGCAGGGACAGGGGAGGGTTTCCCATTCCCAGAGACGCGCTGGCTGGTCCTGAGCACCCAGTGGGGCTTCTCGAATCAAAAACGAACCATCAGCTGCTTCATTTGTGACCTGGCTCCACACTGACTCGCATTTTGCAAAGTCACTCAGCTTCTCATCCTAGCAAATTACCGTACTTCTGCAGAGATATCAACATACTCCCTCTGTTTTTCTCTGTGCAAACCAGCTATTCACTTTTCACAAGAAATCAACTTTACTAGAGGCATCTGCTTTTGCTGTCATCATCTACTACTTTGGCTGACAAAACCTTAACTCTGCTTTTACGTGTAACCATTTTCCACAGCAGAAGAAAACATTTGCTGTGTGTTTGGACACGCCCTTATTGTTGTCACACTTACAACACAATCCATCACGCATTATCAAGTTGCACATCTTCAGCATGCAAATGCTTTGTGATGACACAATGAGCAGGCTTTCCGATATAGAAAAGGGAATGACTCAAAGACACTTATTCCACATCTTGCTACTGTAACTCGGTGTCTCTGACAAACACAGAGCCCTTATACGCATCCCCCGTTGTCCTCCGTCTCTCACTGTTTCTTGTACGCACACTTTTCACAAACCAATTCCTTTCGCTGTTTCGCTCCCCGGCTTTGTTTTCCACAATTCTCAGAGCACCAGTTCCAACTCTGCAGCACTTACTGGCTCTGCTCCCAATTAATAATTGCAGGTTGTAGCTGGGTAGTTATGGCTGCAGATTAAGGCCTGAAAACATTCAACTGTTTCCGAGAGATACAGGCAAACACACAACCTTTCTTTTCCTAACACCGAACACAAGTTTATCTTGCCATCACAACGTTCCAGGGAGATGTTAAGCCATTTATCTTAACGATTTAAACAGATGAAAAAGTTGGCTCAGCAAGAGCATTTGCCACTGACAACAAACCACAGTGCTGATGTTATCCAAGACGTAACTGTAATGTGCTAGCACAGGCTACACTGATCACACGCAGGATAAAAACGAGTTTTCATGAAATCACTCTCTAATCATTCACATAGCATCTATCAAGCAAGCAATACCATAAGACAAAGCGGACAGGTTCCCGCTGGACATTCGTACTCTTTCCAATGCAAAACACAGGATTTTGCAGCCACTTGGGAGATCCCCAGAGCTTTCTGAGGACTCTCCAGCTCCCTAGACCATCTAGAAAACTCTCCTGCATTACAATAACAGAACCTGGTGCAAAACAGCTCACACCTACGGGTTTTTTACACCTCCTGTCCCATATCAACAGCAGAAGCTCTGTGGGACACCAGGTTTGCTGCAGCAGGAAAAGCAGCGCGGATTTCAGCTGGTTCCAGCTGGAGGTCAGTGCATCCCCCGAGGGCTCCCGCGCTGGCCGCCCCGCGGGGCTGCGCACACACACACACACTCATGCACACTCACGCACATCCCTACCTCCCGTCTGTCCACAGAACCGCCTGCTCCATCTGCTCCCCTGGGCGCACACACACCCACACTCATGCACACTCACGCACATCCGTACCTCCCGTCTGTCCACAGAACCGCCTGCTCCATCTGCTCCCCTGGGCGCACACACACTCGCACACACACACACTCGCACACACACACACTCGCACACACACACTCACTCACACACATCCCTACCTCCAGTCTGTCCACAGAACCGCCTGCTCCATCCGCTCCCCCGGGCAGCACGAGAAACCACGTTTGGCAGCAGCTCACCTTCCACATTCGACCCAGCTCACAGAGAGACGGAGCCCTGCTAACATTGCCCACGCTTGGAGCAACACTTGTGAAACTTCAGGTCTGTTATGACATTTACTATGGCCCCCTTTATCCCTCCCCTCTGCCCCCCCAGTGAAAGGGATCAAAATAGTTGCCCCCTGTGACATTTTGCTCCGTTTGACCAATGGACTGCGGGAGCGTCTCGGTGGAAGGCACCGGGAGCCAGGCAGGAGCGGGGATGCCAACCAGCACCGGGGGAGCACAAGAGCAGGGGCGACACCGCCAAAGCTTCACCTTCTGCGGCCGGGAACGAGGGCGTGGGGTCCAGAACAAACACAAGCGTCCCACTACTACCATTTGCCTTGCACACGTCTGGGTGTAAGCTGAGCCCTTCCCCTAGTGCCGCTGTAACTAATACGAGTCAGCTCTCTGTCTGTGGTCCAAGCTTCCCATCTTGGGGCCGACGGCAGCACCATCTCTGCTGCCCTGGAGGCTTCTCCAAGCACCTGACCCTTCATCCCGCTCACCTCATTTAATCCCTTCCCTCATCTGCCTCTCCTGGAATCACATTCCCTTGACAAGCAATTCAACTTACTGCTAAGCCCCTACCCATACTCCTGCCTTGAAACACAGAGTGCGATCTTAGTCAGAAACAATAAGCAACGTTGCTGTGCTGAGAAGCAAGAGCCATGCCCAGCTCCAGATGAAGACCGGATCACACCTGCCACCAAAGAGAAATAAAGGAAAGACGCGAGCCAGTCTGTGGAGCCGGAGCCCTGAGCGGTGCCGACACCGCCCCAGCCGCCCCGTCCGTGCCCGGGTGCAGCCGCCACCCCAGCGCCTGCAGCACCGGTACCGCCCCAAACCTGTGCATCCACGGCAGGAGAAAAGCAGGAGGAGGCTTCACAACCAAGGAGCAAGGGGAAGGGCAGGGCCTCCCTGTTTGCTGATGTCCCCAACAAGCGTTGAAGACCTCGGCACCCTCTGGGCTCAGTGCTCCTCCCTTACATCACTTCACTTACTCTTAATTGTATCTTCATCGTGGTTCTATACCCAAAAGCGAGGGCTTTACTACTCACCCAAAAAGTGAGGTGTGCCCCCACAAAAGTGGGGTCACAGGTGCCAGGATGGATAATATTCTCTAACTGCCCACAGCCAAGTCTCTCAGAACTCCGAGTACACCGTACTTCCAGTTCTACCTAAATCCACCACGTACCTTACTTAGCAGTGACTGCTCCGGGTAGACAAGCGAACAGAGCACATTTGCCTGCCTTTTCAAGGCAAGTGTACAAAACAAAATACAAAACCCCAAAGCTGTTCCCAGGTAAATCCGTTCTCCCCTCCATCTTTGACACTGCAAGCCTTCTGGAAATTATTGCATTCCCAGCATTAATGAGCTAGGATCACGTTTTTTTTTTTAAGCTGTTGTAGCAAGTGTAGCTGTGGTAACAGCAGCTTTGACTCCAGGATTTGGACATTCTTGCGCTGAAGTTGGCAGCATCCTGCTCTGCTGAGCCCCCGCTGTGCTGCACGAAGACCGACTCAGGCCGCCTCTGCTCCAAAGGTTCAGTATCTAACGGAACAGGCACACAGAGCAGGTGCGATCATCTGTGACTCACACATGAAGGTACAAAGAGGAACTGATTTACTGGTCTGCCATCTGCAACACGGACACAACAAAACACCTTAAGCCCCACTCTAGCACCTTAACTATTTTCTTGTCCAGTACATCCCAACATAGCTCCGGGCAATAGGAACTCCTTATTAGCCTCCAGTTAAGCCTGAGAAGAGATTTTTCTTCCATAATTAACTCTTCACAACACTCCTTCCTTCCCTCCTTTTTGCTAGGACTTTTGAGAGACAGAAGGAAGCAAGTTTTAAACCTTTTTAAAAGTTTTTGCTTTAAAGAATGGTGACAAGCGATAGCGGTGACATTCAGAGCAGCACGTCAGCTGTGCAGTGCAGAAAACTTTGGCCATTTTTGCCCCGAGATGTTAACCAACAGATCGTTTCTTCAGGAAGAGGGGCACGGAGCAGGTTCGAACACTGTGACTACAAGGCCTTTCATTGACCAAGCCACTCAACACGCAGCTCTAAGAGGCGGCGGAATCGAACAAGAGGAGACGCTGTGGTGTGGGCGGGTTCGGTGTCGCTCAGGCAGCACGTGGCACCGAGCAGCTCTCCCTCCCTCCCAGCCTCAGGGTCACTCTGTGTCTCCAAGCCTATCGCCCGCTCACCACTTTCTGTCTGTTGTGCTGGTAGTTTTGCTGTGTCTCCAGTTTGCAGACAGCCCTGATCCTTTTACTTTCTCATTTCTGCAGTTTGTCAGGCCAGTCGCCAAGTATGTTCGAGTTGTTCCAGCTCCTCCTCAAGCCTGGACGCGCCGCTGCAGCCACCCAGAAGGTCTCACCTACTTACCCAACAGATTTCAACAGAGTCCTCACGTACATCCCAAATCTAACGCAGCTGTTAACGTGCAGCGCCTTCCTTCAAGGAGGTTTCTCTCAACACCATCACTACATCTCCCAGCTTGAAGCTCTCCAAGCAAACTGTTCAACTTGTTGACCTGGAGTGAATGAGGAATAGGAGCTGTAGCGCCAAAAGTCGGTGTTTTGGGAAGCGCTGCAGCACATGGCCCAGCTCACAGCTCCAGCCTGCACAAGCTCACCCGACCGATGCAACATCTTCAGCGTTTCATGGGGCTGTTCCTGGCTGAGCAGATATCGTCTGTTGTCCTGCAGCCAGCTCAGCTGTTGGCTGCTCTAATATTTCTGCTTTATGAAACAGAAACACGGCTTTGTTTTCACACCTGGTCCAGAAGAAGTTGGCACTGCCAAATTATCTGGTAACACACAAGTCGGATAGACCTGCACGCGTAACCACAGCCCAATAACTAGCCTGTCGGGTTATTTGGTTTTATTTTTTTCCTTTGGAAAGCCACGGCACCCTTACATTAACTTGTACTTAGGAAGAAAGCCAAAGCAATACTGCTATCAGTCCAAGAACACCTAATAAAGAACTGAATTGTGTTCAACTCAAACATACAAAAAAAAGAATGAGAAATCATAGAGGAACACCACAGCAGAGCACTCAGTAGTTACTCTGCTTTAAGACACAACAGTTTGTAAGGATTTCAGTGTATTGGAAACAACTTACTGCTGATGTCATTAAAACTCCGCTTGGAAGCGGAAATATTCCAAACTCAGCATGCTGCCATCACAGAAACCAAGAGAACTTAAAATTCTTCAACTCCATGGAAATTAATACCAGGTAGGGGAGAGTGCTTTAAAACAGAGAAAGCTATTTTTAACTGCATGTTAAAATGCACATTTCTGCCTCGTACAGCTAGCAGAGCTCTGGGCCGAGCACGAGGACATGCTGAAGCACAGCGGCACTGCAGGCTCCAGCCGCGCCTTTAAAGATAAATGGCAGAAGGAGGTAAAAAAGTTCCGTGAAAGCTGATTCCTTCCCCAGAGCTTTGCCCCGAGGGACACCCGGGGCCGTCCTGCTGGGCAGGGGCTGCACCGCCGGGAATGGGTGAGTGTTCAGGGAGCACCGAGAATCTCTTTAAAACACACTGTTACATGCATATGTTATAAAATTACTAGTTTATACATACCCCAGTCTACAGGTCTGAAGACTTGTACTGTGCACTTCCTGAACAGGTTTTATTCATCTGACTTTTGGTCAGTGTTGAGGTAAGGACTGCCAAGAGCTCTAAGGAGGACCTGTCACCATCGGAGACAGGTAACTCAAAATGGCTTTGAAGGATGCGGAGTCGGGCTTTGGAGATGGCTCAGACACCCCGACTGGGTCCCCCCCCAGCAGTGAAAACGGTGCGAAGGAAGCAACTGGAAGGGGAGAAAGCAGGGACACAAGGCCCCAAAATGAGTACAGGTGAGGAAAGGAGGGGAAAATGGTATTCAAAGAAACAGACACAAAAAAGAACGTTGGGACTCTAAGTCACAGGTTGTGCTTGTCAACGGAGACGCTTCTCCCAGCCCTTCAGAAACAATCAGATCCCTTATGGACTACAGCGAGTGCTGGAGTTCCCATTAGGGTCAGGCATCTGCAGCTCGTATTTATAGCAACGAGCTGTCCTCACCGCGCTGGCTCTGCTGTAACGTTGCCACGTTGCCTCTCCACTTGCAGCTCTGGGATTGCAGACGGGCACTGCAACGTGAGGCCATGCACAGATACTGAAGTTAAACCAGTGCAATGTGATGCTGTGCGCAGATATTGAAGGTAAAGCAGTGCAGTGTGACGTGGTGCGCAGATATTGAAGGTAAAGCAGCGCAGTGTGACGCAGCGCGCAGATATCGAACATAAAGCAGCACAATATGATGCGGTGCACAGATATTGAAGGTGAAGCAGCGCAATGTGACGCGGTGCGCAGATACTGAAGGTAAAGCAGCGCAATGTGACGCGGTGCGCAGATACTGAAGGTAAAGCAGCGCAATGTGACGCGGTGCGCAGATATTGAAGGTAAAGCAGCGCAGTGTGACACGATGCGCAGATATTGAACGTAAAGCAGCGCAGTGTGACGCGGTGTGCAGATATTGAAAGTGAAGCAGCGCAATGTGACGCGGTGACGCAGTGCGCAGATATTGAAGGTAAAGCAGCGCAATGTGACGCGGTGCGCAGATACTGAACATAAAGCAGCACAATGTGACGCGGTGCGCAGATACTGAACATAAAGCAGCGCAATGTGACGCAGTGCGCAGCCAGCGCTGCCCGTCGGCCCCTCGGCACAGTCGAGAGCCAGAAGCCACCACAGCGTGCGATGGGGCTGCAGCGGCACCCACCCCACCTCGTGGCGCCTGTGTGACCGGCCGGAACAGCTGGACAGACACGGTCCTCCTGCGCTGGGCACCATCAGCCAGTCCCCCATCCTGTGTGTGTCCCATCCGCATCGGATTCCCGCGCTGCTCTACATCCAAGTATTATTTTTTCTACCTTCGTTTTCTCTTCCCTTGTAGCTACAGGTACAAAGCTTCACTCTATCCCTGTTGGTACTGTGTATTTTGTCTCTTTAAAATTTTTGCAGGAGTTGCTGCAGGACCTACTTTTAAACTATTTTAATTACCTCTGTACTATTTCTTCTCACACTTGAGCATGAGTAATCAACTACAGATGCCAAAACTCAAAACACAGGGGAATTTATCTGTGATGCAAAGACATCTAAAAGGCTTCTTCCTTTCTGAGCTAGCACCCCGTTGTCACGTTTGTGGAACTGTCACCGGGACGCTGTAAAATGTTACACGCCATAAATGCGACAGGCTGAAGTTGCCCAGCTTCAGAAAACAGGTTTCACTTTTCTGAATGCAGGGTGCTCGAGCACCGCCACCTTCAGTTCTGCTGCGCATTATTCAAAGGTCACCAGAAACGAGAGCTGCAAAATGCTCTCTGCAGGTTTGTTTTAAGAGATCTTTCTCCTCCTTCCTGTATTGAAAAGCAATGAAGTTTAACTCAATTTAATACGCGTTATCTCCGAGCCTGACCTGGCATAGTCTGAGTGAAATTCTGAGTGGGGGGATTCACTTCTATCAAAATAACTTGAAATTCTTTGCTAACTCCGGGAAGCACCAGGTTGAAAAACCTGCCCAAACCTTTTCTTACTAATCAACCAAAGAGTACAGACAACTCCCTCTTACGCGAGCTAGAGCGGCAAGACATTTTTAGCGGTGATTTATCAGCTCGTCCTCCCTCTTGGGCCAGCCCCTCCACGTGTTGGCCCAAGCTCACCTGTTTCCCCAGAGCTCTCCCACCGTGGGATGCGGAAAGGTGCGTCTGGAACAGGAATAACAGCAGCCAGGCAACACGGGAGCACTGCTGCAGGCAGGACGGCTTATCTTCTGTTTGATCTCCTCTGCTACGGGAAGACAAGAATGGACTAATAAATCTGCATAAATACATGAAAGAACCAAACAACTGTCAGGAGAATGAGGTGATTTGGGAAACGAAGATAACTCTGCTGTTCAGGGGCTGCTCTGACACAGTGAAAAATTCACATCATGAGGAGCAGGCATCACAGAGAGAGTGGTCACCTCGTTAAGATGAAGAAGCATCTAACTAAACAACAGACGGAATAAAGTAAGAAAAATGATTCCAAATACTAATAAAAAATATCCCATAAATATTTCCTGAGGAAGTTCTCCAGACTCCTTTGTGTGGGAAGAAGATGAAATCCTTCTGATACCATAGGATGAAAAAAAAGTGCCGTGCATAGATATTCCTACAAGAACTTCTGCCACTCTTTACCTAGGATGTCTATTCCTTCCTGCATATGCAGCTTTAACGCTCTGTCTCCTCTTTTCCTCTGCTGTCAAGGTTATCTACCTCCGGTTTGCCCCCAGCACAAGGCATTTCTGACAACGTTCTCCAGCCCAGCTCCCTGCAACGCCACAGCTGCCTCCATCCCTCACCTGTACAGGTGACTCGACCTCTGTGGTGAGTTACGCAACGTTGATCCGCCATCTGATCTTCTCTGATTGTATCATAGCAACAGACAACAGTTGATGGTGAATGTTGTATGAACCCGCTCCAACAGGACACGTCGACGAGTCCCGCTGGTTTCTTGGGCAATGTTATTCTCTTCAGAACAACAATACAAGCCAACAACTTAACTGACTTTTGTGCTAAAATTAGAGCAGTTGAACATTATTTATTTCAAGTCCACTGGTTTTCCTGAATACCAGGAAGCAGCAAGAACATGTCACAAGCATTGCAACCCATAGACTTTAATCTGAGATAGTCATGCAATACCATTTACAAATCTGAACAGTGGGAACAGAAAACACTACATGGCAACCACACCAAGTGAAATCCAAATCTGCTCACCACATTCCATCATACATTCGTAAAAGGCAGACCAAAAACCTTTAAAACGGGATTCAGAGAAGCTTCTCTGAGTCTACAGAACCATAAAGAAAACCACGGCCAAGCAAAGACTCCAGAAGTACTACAGGAAAACAGAGAATCTTGGCTGTCCCTGGATAATTCGATAAAAACTACAGCAGCACCACCCACTGAGCCGTGACACCCAGCCTGGGAGCTATAGGGACGGTGCCGTCTGCGCACCAGCACCCGCACGGGTATAGGGGCAATACAAGTGTCAAGCCCTTTCAAAACCTGCCACAAACGGTTATCGTGAACACAGCACAACCACCCCACGACACCAGCAGAGCTGCACAAGCATGACAGGTAGCACTTAAAAAAAAAATTCAAAGGTAGCTTAAGCAGGGAGGGTGATTCTCGTTTTTTCGGGAGGTCAGGCTCAGTCAGTGACCCGATGGCGCTGCAGCCGCTTACGGGAGGACCGCAGCTGTTCCCTGAGCTCCGCACAGTCACCACGGGCCTCGGGTGGTCACAGTCCTGCAGGCTCAACAGCTACATTCTCCCACTTGCTATCAACTCACCTGAACCTGCCCAGATGTTTTTGAAGTGGAAAACAAATCTGGGCAGCTCTTAGAAAGGATCCTCTTCCATCCCCATCATCCTTCTGTGTAAACAACTCCCACCCTGTGCTATCAACTCACAAGAGCAGGAGGTTTTAGTTCGGTTTGAGGGAGGACCTCTCTCAGAACTGCAAGCAGAAACAGGCAGCAAGATGCACCAGGAGGCAGCCCTGCATTCCTCCGAGTGGCTCTGAGCACACTCCGTGTCCCCAGCCAGTGTCACACCCGCGGCGCAGAGCTCAACCTCTGCAAAGGCGGTTTGACCACCAGTGCAACACGGGCTCTCCTGCTGCTGCCGACGGCGCGTTAGGAAACGGAACCGAACGCAGCTCCTGCGGACTGAGGGAAAGGACACTGTATGTGTCTTTTCCTGTGTACAATGGTGTAACCTTGGAGTCACAACCCCAGACAGGACTGCACTGCAGCTATACAGATTTCTCCCGGTATGTCCCAAACTGCTGCTGCCTGAGCTTTCCCCTGTCTCTCAGAACAGGCTGTGTTCCAGCAGCAAGCAGAACAATTCAGACATTTCTTAAAAAAAATCAGTCAGGCAGGTATAATGCTTAAGTAATGTTTAGCATCCACTTTTACTTTGTGACCAAGCATTCCTGGAAGTGCAAAGACAACAGCCTGTCCTCGGCTTATAGGGAGAAGTGCCTAAAATGACCAAAGTATCCGGACTTTGCAGTTTTCTAAATTCTTCCGGTCAAGTTCCATAACCTGCTAAGCAGCACATTTGCTCATCCTGGGTAACCGCGCCGCAGAGTCCTTGCAGGAGTCCCCGCTCGCAGCCGCCCTGCGTCTGTCCCACGGGTTCCAGCAGAGACTGGGAGCTCTGGCTCCACCATTCAGTGAGCTCGGGCTCCATCATCTTCTCCCCTATCCTCTAAGGGCCTGCCTACATCTGGCCTCCCTTCACTGAATTCTCCTCTGCCCACCCAGGGCAGGCACCGTCTGGAAGGAAAACCTCACGACTCCTTTCAGTGTTTAAGCTTTTCCTGCGCGCCAAATCTGGCCAGGTCCGCACACTCCAATCCAGTACCAGGGAAGCACGTTCTCACCCGCCACATGCTGTCTCCGGTGTCCTGTGTGCCTGTCCTGCTCACCTGACATTCAACTCCCCGCTAAGGATACACCGCCGGTCTCACTGCTTGCCGGGCTGTTCCTGTGGAACCCCCCGTCACAACAGCCATCACACACAGCACCAGAACGGGAAATCCAACAAGCAGTGAGGAGCCACAAGCAGCATCTGATGCAGTCTCTTACCAGTGACCACCAAATCCCTCCCACTCCATTCATTTCCCCATTAATAAATTGATGGCGACTTAAAGGAGGAGACAGAGGAAAAGAGTTTTCCAACCTAACAGACACTAACTTCTCCAACCCCGAGTCCTTTAAAACTTCTGCCACCACTGCACACACCAACCTTGAGAACCGTTTGCAGGGCTTGAAACCAACCCAAAAACTCACTCAACTTGGGCTGTGGAAAAACAGACCTTTTTCTGTCCCAGCATCCTATCAGTAACAGAAATAACAAATACTTGCAATACACGAGACAAAAGAAAAATAGAAGTTGCTCATTCATTCCCACAGTGGCTTTTCAAAGTCCATGAGGCCTTTCTCACTGAACAGGTAACACACACACACCCCAGACACCCTGAGATGAGACATTTGCCCACGTAACATCCAGTTACGTCGCCCATCTCTTAACAGCTGCAGGCAAAAGAGTTATTATTATTACTGTGGAGCTACTATAAGAAGTAGGAGGCGGTACGTGCCCAGGAAGAACTGGCCGCAGCTCCCCGGGGCACCATGGGACACCCTGCAGGTGCGGTCACTGCATTCAGCGTTCATCACCGTGCTTTACAGCACCACACCGCACATACCGCAATCGCACCGACCAAACGTTATCATCACGTGATTGTAACGTTTTATAACATTACAACAACCAACTCAAATAGCCACCAATATCCTCAGCTAATTTTCACTATTCTTCTGCTAAGCAGAAATTAACTTTATTAGCCAAAAAGATTTTTACTGCACCCCAACATTCTGTCCCACATTGTCTGACCCCACTGAGGACAGAGGTAACAAAACCTATTGTATTACAGATCTTTGGCTGCAGTCAGTTGAGTTAAAATCAAAACAGGTAAAACAAGAACAACCTAAATAATCTGAAATCAGATACCTAAAATACTTTTTCCACTTTATACATCATGACTACTTTTCTTATTTCCAACAGAATAATTAAAGGTTTTGTGATAACAGGATGTGTATATTCAGAGACCCTGCTGTTACATAATCGTATTTGCTTGAATACATCACTGACATGTATATATACACATACAGTCAAGATTTCAAATCAAAACATAGTGTTCTCAATTTGTTTTCAAGTTAGCTGCTAACATTTCCAAACAGAAGAGCCCAAATACACAAAATACCCAGGCATGGAGACACACTTATCCATTTAGTTTTTTCAGTGCACGATCTCTTCACAGTTTAAGGTTATTAATGAGATCCTTGATTTGTTTTGTTTTCTTCAGTCTGGGTTAGCAGGCACAGCAAAACCCATACTGCTTCTAACCCTTTTAAAAAGAGTTTGGCAGATTTCTATGTCCACACCACTAGGGCCAGGATGAGGCTGTGCTCCTGGGGAGCAGTCCAAGTCTTCCATCAGGAATATCCCATTCCCCCCGCCATGTTTCTACGACCGTGTGCCATCGGCACACTAAAGCGGAAGCAAAGGTACTAAGTGTTCAGATACATTAACTCCAGTTTACGGGAGAAGCTATTGAGACTCGGACCATGTAAATAAATACCTGACTTTTATAGAAGGGAAAGGATCAGAAAAAGCTTCTCTGACACATTCTAGAAATAAACAGGGCTGTTCCATCTCTTTTATCAGATGTACCTGATCTGAGACTCAGCAGGATCCACTTTCTAAGCAAGCAGGATCACGTCTCAGATGGCAGAGCTCTCATGACCTTTATTGTTATTACTGCTATCAAGGACATCACAAAATGGTGTTCCTTGGAAGTTTAACTTGGCTTTGATTTTCTACTGGAGCAAGGATTCAGTTTTTCCTTTTAATTGTTTATTGTTGTAGGGGTCAGCCTTTCTAAGGTGTTTCATGTCATGATTTTTTACACAACAACAGATGCTGACTCACTGGAGAAGACAAAAGATGAAGAATCCTAAAAATACCAGTGTTAGTCCTACCAGCGAAGCCAACATCATCACAATCTACAGGTGTGGAATCCTAAGCCCTGGAAATGTTTAACACATTAGTAACACCCCTGGCTTTCCACTTAACGGTCATCCTGGACACATTCAGTCCTTCGAACCAATACAGACATGGAAATCGGACGAATTTTCTTCTCCACTGCAAGGAGGTTAAAAACTTGGGGACAGAAAGGCAGTTCCAGTGCTAAGGATATATTGCTTGCATTGTCTCTCCCATGAAAAGACTTAACTCTGAACTCCCAAACCAACTCTTAACGGACACATTTTCCAAGCAAGCAATCAATCACACATCTGCTCCAAAGGTCTTTCAGATACCTGTTTTTCTACACGGCAAGAATAAACACCGCCTATGTTCCAAACCTTCAGCACGTTTAAATGAGACCCCCCAGGAACGCGTCACTTCCTGATAAACCGCACTCTATTTGAAACCTTTATTGAAAGACCTGCCATCTCCTTGGCAAAGGCACCGCAGGCAGATGAAGAGGTTCCTTCCAGGATGACTCCGGGACGATCACCCACCGCACCAGCCAGCCTGGCCCATCGCCCCGCTCCTCCCCAGGGAGAGGGCCCAACCAGCCGCCTCCGCTGCCCTTCAGCACCACGGCCAGCGCCGGGGACACCGCCCGGCCGGGGGACAGGGGGGACACGGGGTGACCCCCGGGGGACAGGGTGAGCCTGGGGACACAGTGGGTGACCTGGCCAGACGTAGTTCAGCTTGTTCAGGTCTCGGCCATTTCAAGTGTTGCTGTGTGAAGCGCCTGCTGATAAATCAAATGGTATAAGGTAACGCCGAGATGGTTTGCATTGTCTTAGAACTTCATTTTGCTTTTCCGTAATGAATGGAGTTTCCCAGACTTATTTTAAGCTGTCTTCCCGGATCTGCTTTATTTTCAGCTTAATAGTACTAAAGGATGTGTTAAAGGTTGAACTGAATGTAAATGAGGCCTCAAACACTAACGGGCTTTGCATTTATTACGGGCCTCCCATACCTATGTGCCAGCAGCTTCATTTAATGACAAAAATTATCAACATTAAGATATGAAGAGTTTGTAACTACTTCAAGCTAATAAATCAAAATTATCACATAGTTACAGGTTTCTTTCAGTTTTAATGGGGTTTTATGATATTGTGCAAGGAAGACAGATTTCATACTGCTAAGTTTGGGAGTTTATCTACTAAAACACTAGAAAACAAATTAGAGTCACTAAATACCACATTAGAAAGAGATCATTCTGAAGTGCAGCTGGCCATAAATTAGCCAACACAATTACTGGGAAATTCTAAGTTTGGTGAGAATACTCTGCATGATGCTTATATCAGTAGAATTAAACCCATGATAAAATGCAAGTCTCATTCCCCAAATAGGCAATTGCCATGTCTTGATCATGTAAGTAAATTCCAAGTTAACTCTGGACAGAGTTAAACATGGAAAGCAAAACTAGCTGTTTGCATTAAAAAGTTACTTTCACCACTGTATTTCTCTATTTTTTGTCAATGTTTCAGGCTGCAATTTCGTATTAGAAGATACTGCTGCTGAAAGCCAAGCCTCAGCATTGTGCTTCGTCCTTCCAAGCCCATCCTACTGCTCATTCCCTGGAGAGCTTTCTAATGCTTTCTAACAGCTCTACTTGCAGCCGAAGCTCAGCGAGCAAGCAGGAACCTCGGCAGAAGAGCTTTCCTGCACGCAGCTGACGCTGCAGAAACACCCGCATTAACCTTCCCAGTGACTCTCCTGTGCACCCAAGCATCACGGAGTCAGACTCCCAGCAATGCTATTTCTAGTCATGCTTTCCCCAGGCGTTCACTCCCTTGGGTAAGTCCGGCACTCAGGTAGAGAAAAGCTCGTTCTGTGGAGCTGTTCCCCACGAGGTCAAGGGCTCTGCTGCGGAGCGATGGTGCGTGAGACGTGAGAGCTGCTGGCAGCTGGCGAGCGGTTGGAATCCCACCACGGAGCTATAATAAGCACAGGGCATGACTAAACCTGAAGCGCTCTCGACTTCTCCAGTGGCATCATGCCATCACCCATACACAATCCAGAATCTTCAACGAATGTGACCCACATCCTCTTTCAGTTCCTCGGCACTCCAGCAGCAGCTCCTCACCCCCGGCAGCCTCCAGCCAGCAACCCGAGAGCCTTTGGGAAGCTGTTTTGTACAGCTCGGACACCCCCTGCCCGGACGGGACACAGAAACACGTGGCCCATCATCGCGTATCCTGATGTACTCGGGCTGCTTTACTTACTCAGCGTTACCTTTCAGGCACCAACTACACGTGAGACAACTTGAAATTCTGTCACTAGAAGCTGCAACGAGCTCATTGAACCTGCCCTCAAGTGAAATCAGTATTTCTGCTTGGCTGAGTAGAACCTTTACTATCCTGCTGCTACTCTGAACACACCACACTTCAAATGTGTTCCCACAGCAAATTCAAGGCGCTCTCCTCTAGTTCGACATGCTGACTCTACCTGCAAAGTCACAAAAGGCACAGTGACAAGAACACGCAGCCCAGGTTTCTCATCTGAGAACAGAGAACACAAAACGTAGTCAATAAATAACACAACAATACTGCTCATACCACTAAGCACTCCCTGTTGTAGAGGAATAAGCCATGCTTGGTCCAAACGCCACCATGCAGGCGCAATAGCCAGCAGCACACAGGAAAAAGCACCAAGAGAGCAACACCTGGCACCATCTACTCGTTTAGTTTCAGTTATATTATCAACCCTCTGGCTCTCACTAGCTTCTACTAACTTTCCTAAATCTTTGCACAGACATGAACATGGAAAGCTTCGAGTAGTCAGAGCCAGGCACTTTGAATGAGGAAAGCCAGGACTGTTAGCCAAACAGGCAGAGTTTGCTCTCCCATGAATGTCAGGAGGCAAAACAGCCATGAACGACATCCCCAACAGCTTTTGCTGCGGAAACAAAGCGCTGGGAGGGTAACGGCCTCTGCTGCGCCATCTCGGGCAAGGGGCTCGTCCCCAGTCCCTGCAGTGAACGCTCAACCCTCTGTCTTCTCGCCCTCCACCAGCACTCCTGGGGCTCAAGTTGTGCAGGTCACCAGTCCAAACTGGAGCACGGGAGAGGAGCCAACTCTGTCCTTACACCAGCTCCTTCTTCAACTGGAGTTTACGACTCGGAGCTCAGAACAGTCAGTACCCTAAAACTTGGCTGCAAGTGTTGACGAAACAGGGCACATTCACATATATATGTATATGTGCATACATGCACAGATTTTTTTTTTTTTTATGAGAACAGCAACAAAATGGAGGAAATTGTTCCTTTCTGAAGTGACACATAGGTTACTTAAACTGGAATTTGGAAGCTAATTCGAGTATTTTCCTCTGACAGAACTCCATGCCTTAAACTTATCCAGTACATCACAAACACTATCTAACTTCACCTTCTAAGCTCTTAACCAGGTAGGCAACTAGCAATGACACTATTTTAAACATGTGGCAAAAGGCAGATAAAAATGATATAAAGTGGCCTGTTTAAGCTCAAGGAAGCCCAAAGGTCAAGTCCAACATTACACTTGGCCTTTTTTTTTTTTAAATATGAATAGGTTTTGAACAAGCGTCTTCCCCTGTTTCACTTCTAGAGACAAAAAAAGCACAGAGCCTTTAAAACACCTGAGATTGTGTGCCTGAAAACAACGGTACTCAAAAGAACCAATCGTATTGAAAACCCCTCTTGACCACCATCTTTGTCACAATCCCAGAGCAAACTCAGTTTTGAAACCTCTCCGCTAAAAAGCACTTTCCTTCAGGACATGGCTCCAAACCACCACCCAGCACCAAACAGAAGAACCTGGTCTGCTGGCTTTGCACCCCGACTCTGTGAGCCCCACTCCCAACAGTGTTTGTCTCAGCAGACCTGACGCTCAGAGTGTGCAATTCTGCTCCTGCGGGGCAACAACAGGAACCAAGTCAGACCGCGCACATCTTCACAGAGCGCAGCAAGTGCTGTGTTCCTGGGAAATGCTGCTGTTTCGACCTCCGTAACTACATCAACTGTACTCACATGTAGCTTTTCTTTGGGATGTAGGACTCCTTACCTGCAGACAGGTCTGTGTGTAGACTCCCTCCTACGATGCACAGATACGCAGGCTCACTCATGTCCTCTGGGATAAACTGTCTTCCTAAAGCAACTGCTGACTTCTCCTTTCCTTTTAACTCTTCATCACTCTTCTGTTTTCCAGGTGAGCAGCTTATTTGAAATAAAAATTTAAAACTTAGTGAAAGCTCAAAGACATCTGTGTTAAACCAAATCCCTGCCTACTGCCTCTCAGAGTTCGGGCTTTTATCCAGATTGCTGGTGTTGCTTTCCTGTTTGATCACCATTCTGTAGCCTTTATGGTCTCCCGAAAGCTCAAGACTAGCCAGTCTACTTCAACCTCCCTTCCTGACCAGATGACACACATTTCTCAAAAAATGACACCATTTTATTACACATCATCACCACACTTCTCAGTCTTGAATCCCAGACTCCTTAACTTCAAAAACTACCAGTGTTCCTTGTGGAATTCCTGAACAGCACAAGTCATGTCTCTCACACAACCAGTTTTTACGGTGGCCAAGCGCAAGCCAAGAGCCCCACCCAGCGGTGCCTCCTTCATCCAGCACTTTGGGAGCTGTGAAAATACTATCATTTAAGTGAATCTATGCATTAGCAGTTGCTTATATTTAAAAAAAGCAAATCACGCAACATGAGGCATCTCCTCTCATTACTCGTTTGCACAGCTCCAAGTTTTACCCAATCCAGCACTGACTGACATATCTAAGCCCATATTAAAACGTACATTCATAAACAGCTAGAAACTAAGTTAAGAAAAAGTGAATCAGCCGGCTTCCAACAGTACTAAGGTGTCAACCGCTCCCTCCACCACTGAAGGCCACCGGTCTGAAACCTCTTGATGACCAAGGGAAGTAATAAGAGGTAAAAAGCTAAAAGAGTTAAAACGCACTTCAAATGGGAAATTTCCCATCTGCTGGTCCGCAAGTGCTTCAGAGCACAGAACAGCACTGAAGCACTCTCGCTTCAAGACAAACACACTCATTTTCAGCCGGGTTTAACGCACAGCGGTCTGCTGGCCTCAGCTGGTGTGACGTTCTGTGCCTGGTAGAGCTGCAGTGGGATGTGCAGGCTGCCTGACAGCCCGCAGGGCTCCGCACGGCACTGCGCAGCCGTGCCCTTGAACACGAGCACCGGGCACCCAGCACCCACGGGCCCAGGGCCACCTGCAGTGTCTGCTGCCCACCAAACCCCCAGAGCTCAGTGAAACCCCAGAGCTCAGTGAATGGCCAGGCACATACCTGCAGTGTCCGGTGTCCACTGAAATGCCAGAGCTCAGTGAAACCCCAGAGCTCAGTGAACGGCCATGAACACACCCGCAGTGTCCGGTGTCCACTGAAACCCCAGAGCCGCGAGGAGAAGCACGGCTCGCCTCAGCTGTCACCTGGAACCACAGCAGGAAGGGAAATTTTAAACAGCAGCACAACCTCAGGAGCTCTCACTGCTTCCACCTCACTGCACAGTCTGAGGAGGCCACTGAAGCCTGAGCAGAATCAGCCTGAGCTTCCCGGAACTTCTGTTTCAAAGCCTGGCCGGGAGGGGTGGGACGTCTCCTCTGTCCTCGCTGAGCTGCCTCTGGGCTCACCCGGCCCGCTCCCTCGCAAGCCCACACATTGGTTCTGCAAAATAGTTATTCCCGCTTGCTTACGCTGCTCTGCTTTCCATCACCTACCCAGGGCACAGGGTTATCTTTGAGCTTCTCATGTTCAAGGAGGACCACAGACTAAATTCTCCCAGGTACCTGATAAGGCAACAGTCCCAAGGCTGTAGCAGTAAATCAGGAGAGCCCAGCCTTAGTTATTTGAGCCAAAGGACCATTAAAAAAAAAAAAAACAAAAAAAACCAACCCCCCTTCCAACACAAATGGCAGTTGTATAAAAAGCAGGAATAAACACTGTACACCCTTATTTTGGAAAGAACTGGCATGATGGGGATTCCTCTAAAGGGTTTTAGGTGCTTAATTGTCTCTGCAACCAACTCAAGCCCTCAGAATTCCTGAGTCTGTGAAGGTAAGTGCAGATTTAATAATAAAATGTTCTTTTACCTACAAGAAAGGCTGTTTTACAAGTCAGCTGTAATTAAATGCTGACAGGTCTCCGAGCGAAAACCCTTTTTTCACAGTAGCACGGACACAGCGTCCCACTGTTAACACCACATTTTACACTCTGCAGGAAGCAGTTTTCCTTCTCTTCCGTGGTGCTTGTCTGCTTTCCAAACCCTCTGGTGGCAGCATTGTCCCCTCATCTCCAGTGTCCAGATATGGAACTGCTGTGGCAGGGTGACCATGGTCACCGTACACCCACAGCGGGGCCCCCGAGCCCCATCAGCCAGCACCAACACCACCTCCCTTGGGTGGCAGCCCAGGGCACAGCAACTTCCTACACAGTCAGGGGGAGAAACGCAAGGATATTAACACCGCTCCTGGGATTTACACTCCTCTTTGAATTTTCTTCCTCCCACTGTGGGTCCCTCGATGGATTTGTTGTCCTGGGGAAGGCAGAACGTGCACCCAGCTGCCCCCGAGCGCTGGGGCAACGGCTCACGGGAACGGGTCAGCGGCACCGGCCGCTCTGGCTGCGGCAGCCGGGGTCACCAGAAACTGCACTGTGCCCGTCGCCTTCCGTGAGATACGGGATGTCAGCTCATACACTGCACCACCCCTCCTGTGGGGTACGGGATGTCAGCTCATACACTGCACCATCCCTCCTGTGAGGTACGGGATGTCAGCTCATACACTGCACCATCCCTCCTGTGAGGTACGGGATGCAAACTCACACACTGCAGTCCCTTCAGGCCTGTCTTTAAGTGACACTTCCCACTTGTTTGTACGGTTTTCTCCTACAGAAAAGCAGCTGTTTTTTTATGCGTCTCTTCTTTAGCAACAACAAAGAACCTCACCTCTGACCAGACCTTTCAGCATTGTACTTCCAAACCTGCAAGTAAAATCCCACCAATTTCCTTCTACCGTCTACGAACACACTTGGTTCAGTCTCCGCTTGCCTCATCCGTCCAGCGTGTTCGTGACGTGCTCTGCTTTATTCAGGTCACTGCCCATTCCCGCTCCTCACTCAGTCCTTTCAAGTCAGGAATTCAGTATCGTCCAAAGCAACAGTCCAAGTTCAAAACAGATTTTGTTCCCCTCTCTGATGTCCCAGGTCATGCGATAAACCATCCACTCCACACGGTCTCTCAGTTCTCTCTCTAAGGGGCAGTAACACCACTGCTGTTTGTCATGTACTGTCACGTTAGCAATGACAAACCCAGTAACTCCTGAATTTAAGTTTCAAAAAAAACTTGGTGTAGGTTTAAAAACCATTTTTCAAGCTCAGCTTTGTTGCTGTAATAAAATATCACAGTCCCTTAACAAACATACGAAATATCTCTTAAGTCACATAATGCAAGTTGGACTGGTAACTTGTATAGGCAGTATGTAGATGCTACACTTGCTTACTTGACCGTACCATTCACTGCTCCTTACAACACCTTCAGTGCATTAAAATAACTGTTCCTAAATTATTTACTTTGCCCATTTCTGGTTTAAGAGTCATATAATTTTCCACATGCACACCACGAATATCTCTGAATTCTGTCACTTGTGACACCAGCAGCTCCTCCCCAGGAACAGCCAACCCAGTCACAACTGTCTGCAGCACCAGCCCCAAGACACAGAGCACAGAGTCCTGGGGCCAAGGGCCAGAGGGTTTGCAAAAGTAACAGAATTAGCCAGCCTGCTCTCAGGAAGCTCACATTTGTTCCATAGAAGCATCAAATCACACTGGTAAAAAGTTGCATGTGGCCTAGATAGGTGCTAAGAACTGCTGGTCCACAAGTTCCCAATACACCAGCCATCGTAGCCTCTCTAGGAAGCTAACAAACCTTCGTTTTGGCTGCTGAAGGACAAAAACCCCGCCATCCCGCGGGTGCAATTCTCCCGTCTCATCGCTTGTGCAAAGCAAAAGGAGTTGACGAAACGCTGCTGTTTGGTGAAACAACGTGCACACCGTCCAGGCTGCTGAGGCAAAACCCACGTGTGTGTGACGGCTGGCAGCACAGCCCCACGGCCCCTCAGCCCCCCAGCCCCATGGCCCGTGTGCGAGTCACAAGCCTCTTCTCCCAGGGCTCTGCATGGACTGTGCATGCTACAGACATCTTAATGGCTCCATGTAGCAGCAGCCTGCTTCCAAGGCAGCCCACAAATACCTCCATCTCCCTGGATTAGAGCACACTTACTTCCTGTAAGGACAGAAAGCCTCTCCAGCTCCATTTATCATCTGTTTGTCACTTGGATTTCTGTGAAGCTTCTCTGAAATGAGGCTTCAGTAGTAAACATAAGCCAAAGGTTTAGTCCAGGGCATCTCATTGGTGTCACAGCCTGCCAGGCAAGCAAAACCACAGAAGCCATATCGACCAGAAGAGAATCAGCTCTGCCACTGGACTGTGTCCCTCCAACACCCATCAGCCCCTGCAGCTCAGGGATCAAACCTCCAAAACCCATCAGCCTCTGCAGCTCAGGGATCAAACTTCCAACACCTGTCTGCATCTCCAGCTCAGGGATCAAACCTCCAACACCTGTCTGCATCTCCAGCTCAGGGATCAAACCTCCAACACCCACCTGCCCCTGCAGCTCAGGGATCAAACCTCCAACACCTGTCTGCGTCGCCAGCTCAGGGATCAAACAGCAGCACCTTTAGCCAGGATCCTTCTGCACTGTTCGTCAGTCAACCACTTGTCTCTCTAGGTCTACAGAGTTTCACATAAAAATCGATACACAAAATACTTGGCCTAGCACAATTAAGGCTGTACCTTAAAGAGTATACACTGAATACCATGGGAAGTGTCTAGATTTACAATGCATCAGGGCAAAATTGGACTAATTGCAAAATATTCTAAACTTACTATGTTTCTCCTACCAGCTTATTTAACTTCAGCCTGAGCTGATTTGTTTTCTGATTTATCCCTAGTGACAGCCAATGACACACACTAAAGGCTTTATTTGCCTCTTCTTTGCAGTAATATTTCCCTCACTCCATTCCTCCTGTTCAACGGTCACCGGTCTCTACACATCACCCACCCGGCTTCTGCTGCACCACAACTCTTGAACTCAAGGTTACTCTTTAACTCCCGCATTGTTCACGTTCCCGTTTTCCGAGAGGCAGCAGCAGCGCCACCCGCGATGGATCGGCACCGAGCTGCTCCTGCTCACCCGCAGGATGGACAGGACCCGAGGGCGGTGTTATCTGAACCTCCTGCTATCAGGGCCGGCTACGCTGCCTTTTCAAGTGGCTTCTCATCTTCCAGGGCTCTTCAACTTGCATTCTGTCTCCATCGCCAGAGAGAAAAGCTTGGAGAAATCATATTAGTAGAACTGTTAAGTGCAGTCACCTTTCTCCATATCATTTGATAGCTCCCATGCAACTATTTCCCCTTTTCCATTTCTGACATGCGCATCTTTTTGCAGCATTCAGCATTTTTTACAGAGACCACATCCTGGTTCCTGCTGGGGTTCTGTCTTATTCAGGCAAGAAGTTTCACTCTTACCATTCATCATCAGTTTACATCTTGCTTTTCATTTCAGGTACATCTACACATTAATTATGTCAATGTTCATAACAAAATTTCTTTCCCTTAACACCTGTCTCAACTCCCTCTCTTTACAAAACGAATAAGAAATTCCCTGTAGCTCCTCCCATCCTCCCCATCCGTTCATACAGCAGTTAGAAGGTTAAAAATGTAGAAGAATCTCTGAGGGCACCTGTTGCCATCAGCAGCACAGGGGCTGCCCACGGGTCACGCTCAGAAAAGCAGCCCCAGGCCACACACGGTCAGCAGCCACAGCTGGAAACAGGGACTTGCACATTCTCTCTCTTCTGGTTTTATTGCAGATGAACACTGATCTCACCAACAGCCCACAGGCCCCTAAAAAAAGAAAAACAAACCCACATACATCTGAAACAGCCACTGTTTAACCCATACTGTGATCTTGCAAATGTTAACAGAGGTCAGAGCACTAAAACACAAGGATGAAGGTTCCACTGGGGGTCACGCCAGCTCCCAAAGCGACGGCGTTTGTGCAAAAGCACACAGAAGACGCGCATCATCTAATGCACAGCATTTTCATTTGTGTGGATGTGCTGCACTCCAGGTTTTCTGGTAAATAAGAAAAGCCAATTGCATTCATACAGAGTCCTAACATGTTATCCAGTGTATTATAAGTGAAATACACTGGCAGCTCATTACGTTAATGGGATGCGTAACAACTGTTTTCAGGCAATACAGCCGCAAGACAGGATGTTACGACAACACCACACCAGTAACATGAGCTGCTCGGCTTTCTTGCCTAGAAATCCATACGCCGAGTTGAACACAGGAGGTAAGAAAAGAATAAATAAAGCCTTCTTCCAACACAAATAAAAGAGACAGACACTTTTGCACGGGATAATGCTCGAAAAATCATCAAATGACTTACCTAATTCAATGAACACAGTGCTCCCTTAAAGACAGACTGAAGGTTTTGAGTAGAACATACTAACAAACAAAAAAACCCCGAAACGTAACACCCCGAAATCAAGAATCTGAAGTGGAAATCGGTGCTCACATGAAGTGGCTGAGAATTCTGACACCTACATCTAATTTCAAGACTTTAAGTACTCCCTAGTGAAAGACAAGAGCATTCAATGGATATACTACACCGGCCAGAGACGTCGTATGTCAGACCGAACGGCCCCACCCTGCCCAGAAAGGCCGTCCAAGATTCTACAGCAAGTCCAGCTGCCCCAGCCACGGTCAGCGTGGTCCCGGCCAGCAACCCAGCGTCAGTTCACGGGCTCAGACCACAGGGGGATCACAGAGCAGCGCAGGTACCACCACCCAACACACACGCTGCTCTAAGTGAAAAGCAAAGGGTTCAGCGCACAGGTACCAACATGGCAGAGGCAGAAGAACAAACAGGTTCTACTCTGGTGCGATGGGTCTGCAGATTTAAAAAAAAAAAAAAACCAAAACCACCTCTCAAAGACAGCACAACAAATGCACAGACAGAGACGATTACTGGCAAAAAGTAACAAAGAGGACAGTTCCGCAGAGGGACTGCAACAGATAGAGAACAGATCCCGAGACCTTCAGTCCACGCTCCCCAACAGACAGAGTTGCTGTGTTTTCAGCAACGCTTTCTGGCCCACCATCAACACGATCCCAGCCGCACTGTGAGGCAATCCCAGAAGCAACCTCAACAGCAGCATTTGAAGTCCAAAGTGCACCCAGATGCTGGAGATGTCCACATCCGAGAGCAACGCGCAAGGGCAGGTCATCAATAAAACATAAAACTTAGATGCATTATCATTTGGAACGTTTCATGGGTGAACAGCCCTGGAAAAAAAGACAATTTTCAGGCAGAAAGGGTAATGACCCATCTCTGGCGCAGATGAATTCTATCAGCCCCACTGGCTGCACAGACTAACTACGTGTTGTTAAAAGATCTCGCAAGAACCCAGTACTTACATGAGCTAAATAACTACAAGCCTGACCAGGATTCTAGCTGTCCTACGTAAGTTTAAGTGTGTAACATAGTCGGAACACTTGGCAGACACCAAGAACTTGTAGAGTGTACGATGCCAGAGCATCTCAGCATCAGCAAAGGCCAGTCCCATCCATACTGAAAGGCTGAACAGGATCGGAAGCCACAAGCAGCAGAGCCGTGATGCACCAGACCACACGCCCCCTCTGGGGAACAGGCTTGTGCATAAGCCACCATTACGTTGACCAAGGACGGAGAGTGTATCGAGGGTATCTCGGCAGCCAAGACGTCAGACTTCAAGATCAATATGTACTTCACACCTGAATGTGCAGGAATAGGAGGGGCACAAATTGGCCACTAAAGAAATCAATTTCAAGTGCATGTACAGCAGCACAAGGCTGGTTGCAAATGAAGATTGCCTGGGGAAAGGAGGGCTCCCAGCCTCGAGGAACCTCAGTAACCTCTGCGAGATGCAGAACCGCTCAGCCCCACACAATACGTGCATTCCTGTGTCACAACACAGCACGTCTGCCATTCAGCAACCAGAATGCTGCAAGAGCTCCATCAAGAAGTGCACTGAAAGCAGCCCATGAAGGTGCAGCATCCTAGCAGGCTGAGAGGCCGCAGCGCGCTGCAACAGACACCGCGGACACAAACCTCGGCCCAGCGCACAGCGTTCCGTTCTGAGACACTAACAACGCAGCCGTGGCAAAGCAGCTGCTGACAAGGTCAAGCACACATGAAGCACCTACCCAACTATGCCGGACCATCGCAATAAATCCCCACGAGACAAGCAGCGGAGCAGATCGGGAACAGAGATCTACAGTGCAGAAAGCTGTATCTCTGTGCCAGCTGGTGCTGTCCCCAGCAGGCAGCGCAGTCAATGACCTGGGGCTCAGGGCTCGGGGTAAAGGCCACCGGCCCCGCTCCCAGGACAAGGCCAACGCTGCAGCAGGTCCTGCAGAGAGCAACAGCTGCCCTCTGAGGAACCAGCCCAGGCAAGCCTGAACATCGCCATGAACAAAGAGCACGGTCAGCACACACACGGACACTGCCAGAGCCAGCAGCTGTCAGGAAAACCCCAGCAATCAGGTGGGCTCACACCGGAGAACTGCTCGGAAAACAGGACTAGAAAACCAGAGACACCCAACTGCAACACAGGCAGAGGCCACGTCCTCAAGCAGGCTGCACACTATTGACACTTGGGCTTGAACGAGTCTGTTAATACTGGTAGAAGATCACAGTTTTAGTAGTTATTAAAAGACAAGTTGCAACAACTCAGAAACTGGAGAGAAAAGCACAAAACACATTGGTGCTGCTCAGTATCTGCAGCCAGGCCTGACGGTTCAGCGCTTGAAGATTGCTGTCACCCGGCCGCCCCAGGATTAGCGTTATCCACACGCCCATGTTCGCTCACAGAACACAAACAGCTGGTGGCTGCATGGAAGACCTTCTGGTGTCAAAATCCCTCCCACTGGCTCAGCCTTCTCTAGTCTTGTACTTAATCCAGCCAGGCTTGCTTTATTCCACTCCCTCCAGAGATGGAGACTTATCTCATTCACTAGAGTATTTATCAATCAGTTTAACAGCCAAGCGAGGAAGCGACCCCTCCATTCTTTACCTTCTCCAAGCCATTCACTGTTCAGACACTGATGCTGCTGCCGGCAGCTCAGCGAGAGCTGAGGATGCCGTGACCCCGTGTGGCGCAACCTGTCACAGCCTCGCTGTCACCACCACCCACCGCACTACAGCACCAGCTTAGATTTGAAACAAGTTTGCTTTCATTACAGTGAGTTTTCAGTGGCCGTGTTCTTCAGTGAACTAGCTTCAACACAATTGACATTGCACTGATGGCTTTTGAATAGCTTTTAAAACAGGTAAGCAATTGCTGCTGGCCATGAACCTGCGCCAGTGGCCCCTTTTGTGAGGGCATGGAAACGTGCCACCGAAAAATCTCAAACCAGGGCCTTCTCCATTCTTCATTTCCAACAGAGCACCTCGGACCTCTAGAAGAGAACATCAATATTAACTAACTAATCCTTCCTGCCTTCTGAAGAGACAGGAGATACTGCTATCTTAAAAGATTAAAAGATTGAGCTGAGGAGTGATTTACTCAAGGTCACGCACTGAGTCTACACAGCAAAAACAACCCTGAAGCTGCTACACCTAGTTATGCTGAAACCTCTTGGCAACAGCAATCGCACATTGTGCTTTCCTAAGATATAACTCCATTATTACTACATACATTCTCCTTGGTCTATGCTTAACAGCCCATGGTGAATTTCTCCTGCATCACCTGTCTCACAGACAGACTCCTGGAGTCTTTACTTACTGGAAAAAGAACCAAAGGAGCTCAATACCAATCACATTTGATATGTAATTCATGATGAAGTCTGCTTACATAAACAGAAAACAGTAGAAATAGTAACTGGCATAAAGTTATAGAAAACTAAGTTCTACCAACAAAACTGATTGCTGTTTGGAGAAGCATTTGTATCAAGAGAACTTAAAAAATACTACAAAGAAAACAACTACAGCAACTGAAAACATGATGAGGCAATATTGAGTCCATTGCTCACACGTGTACTTGCACAGCAATTGAAACACTACTCATCACTATCTGAATCTGTATTCTAATTGGAAACAACACCTGTACGCCCATTCTGTTTCTCCCAATTGTGATGACACTTGATCAAAACAAGCATTTCCAGCCGGTTCCATCAAAGCATCTCTTACCCAAGGGAAAAGAAAGGGACACAGCCAAGACTGAAAAACCATGAGCACCAAACGTGGCTCCTGTGTTGCGGTAGGCTGGGAACGGATGGAAGGCAGGAAAGCACACGGACAGACTGGAAAGGCCGAGGTGCTGTCAGAGCCGCGAGGTTTCAGCTGGCGCAGGCACACCCTCCAAGGACATCCTCACTCCTGCTCCTGCTGCGCTCGTCCTACACGCCAGTAACTGCAGCCTCACGTGCTTCAGCCCACTGAGTTTCCAAGCCCCGAGCAGCCGGGGCCAGGCAGGGTGTGTGTTCTGCACCTGCCTTTTTCTCCACGGCAATTAAAAACAATCTAATAATTGGTCATGACTTTGCCCTTTCAAACCCCAACTTGGCAGCCAGAGATTTGGTAGTTTCTGGAAGAAGATGCAGATAACCCACCACGGAGTTTCTGTGTGCTCCGGGATGGGTTTAAAAGGAACTCTTCATTAGAACTCAGACTTGTTCATTCTTTGAAACGAGCACTGTCATTACAATTCCTGTAATTAAATCCACCATTTCGACAGCAGAAACTGTAGGAATAATTGCACCGTTAGTCAAAATAAGGGCTCACTGTTCAGACTGTTGCCAAGAATGTTTTGTAGGCTTCTACTACGTGTTTCAAGTAAATCTGAACTGAATCTTCACCTACTCCACCTGACCTCATTTCTGGAGCAAAGATGTTAAAATCTTCTCTTTCACTGGGCAAGCTTCAAGTCCAAAACAGGATTTTCTACCCTACTACTGCCACACTCCATTATGAACAGAAATATTATACAAAGCACTTCTACCAATAATTTATACATATGATAGATTTTCCGTAATCCTGTGTCTCTATCATATAAGCTCATTTCCCATACATGAAAAAATGTGAAGCCAGTCACAGTGTTTCAAACATCTTAGAGAACTTGTATTCCAAATACACTGAGAATACATAACCTTAAATTCATTCATTGTACCACAGTTATGTACTGGCCATCTACCGCATTATTTCCTTCACAAGACAAGGGAGCCAACACTATCAAAACGTTCAAAGTCTTTCCAATCACTTTTATTTTTCAGTCAATGAGAGAACGCCAGCACAATTCCAGCCACGAGGGAAAAAGCTTCATCGCAAATGAGCAGGTAACAGGCACCACGGTAAGCAAGAAAACGCTTTACAGTAATATTTTTGCATTCAAAAGCCAATGTGCAATCATTCAGAAACGTTTAAAGCAGAACAAAGCAGTTCATAAAACACATCAAGACGTGTACCCTGGATAGTTTCTATTTTCTGCACCTGAAGCTTCAGTGGCTCAGTTAATAAACAAGATGCACTCGAACAGCAGCTGCTCCACCAAGGTGTCCCGTCCACACCAGATGAGGAGGCACAGCCTGCTGCAAACCCCGCAGCATCTCGTGCCAGCACCCAGAGGGCCAGAGAACAACCGGAACAAGAGCAGGAAGGCACCTCCGACGGCCACACTGCGACTAAGGAAACGTTTAGAAACACGTCATTTACAGATGGAGGCCGTTGGCAAAACGTTCTTCTTCCCTCTATGGTAACCAGCAAGCAAACACACTCCTCTACAGGAAAAGAGGAGTTGTCAACAACAAAATCAGCTCTGCTTTATCAAGAGGTTAAAGAAAAAAAAAAGGCAACAACAAACCTGCAAAAAAGCCACGCTAGAGAATGGAAAGCCTCTTGATAGCCTAGTTTGCAGTGCACAATGAAAACAGATGTAAAAACTAATTCGATATCTACACAATTTAAGCCTCATTTGAATTTGTTTCAATTCAGCGTATTCCGCAAAGAACATCAAAATTGTCAGATGACATTTTCAACAGCTTCCAATTTAAAACTCCAGGTTGTATCAAAATTGCCTCACCAGCAAAAATGGTTATTATTTTTTTCTTCCTCATAACAACGAGACATCTACTACGCATCAATTCCACTAAAAACGCTGAAGAGATCTAAAAACCACTACCTTATTGAAATTAAATAGCGACTGGGCACGAAATAAATTAAAAAAAAATACAATAATATACTCCAGATGAACTTACTGGACTGATTAGAAACAGGCGCAATATTTGGGAACTCTCGAAATTCTAGAACCTTCTGAATTTGTGTGTGTTCTTTATGTAAGACTGAACAGACCTAGTGATTTATTTTGTAATTTCCCTGATTTGCTTGTTCCTTACAATGAAATGACTCGTTGAGCCTCTCAGAGGCCTCCTAGAGAAGCAGCAGCTGCACTTCAACCTTCGATGGCACACGTTTGGAACAGTTTGGCTCTGCCTGCGCTTCAGAGAGGATTATAAGGTGCTCAAAAATTCTTTGACCTGCAAAAAGAAACAAATATTGTCAAAGTAAGTATTTATCAGCAGAAATATACAGCAAGAATATTTCTCTCTACTGCTTTATGATTTACTACAAGCTCCAGAAACAGGAACCGATAGGAATAAACTCTGAGTCAGCTACGCCGGTTCTGGTCCAAGAAAACGTTTTCAGCCACAGTACCTGTAATTCAGTAAGTGCAGAGAGGGGCGCACGGAACAACGCTCAGTTCTCCCATTGTCCTAAACTACTCCCTTACATCACAAACAAATGATCTAAAAAGCAGGTCTAAGCTAAACACAAGGAAGATAATGATCCCTCCAAAGACCTGTCATTGGGAAAAAACAAGTCTCACCCACTACCAGAACACCGCCCGTGTTTTTATGTCCATGCACAACCCAATGCATCTCATTAGTATGTTCCTTGGAATCTGAGGGTGGCAAATAAATAATAAAACAATACCTAGCAAAACCATAGTACCTGGAAAAAAAAACAATACCATAGCACAATGCCTTATGTATTTCCGCTACTGTTGAATTTGATTTCCAGTATTTGAAGAGGAGCTCAAACGACTACAACTACTTCAGGCCACCTTTTTAGAATATAACACCCCAGTTGATACAAGAGCCAAGGAATACAGGCTCTAGGCACAGAAGTGCCATTTCTCCCTGTCAAGAACACCCTGGCAAGGCCGCTGTGACCCGGTCTGAGCTGCGAGCATCTTCCCCCCGTCCACACCAGGCAGACCACGGACAGGAACTGCCAACACAGCACACACCATGCTGCTTTTCCTTGGGCACAGGCTCTCATACACACAGCACATCTGTAAACGTTCTGTCCAATTGCTGGATGCGAAATGGAAACAAATCTTGGATCATATTCTCCAACTGAGACCCTTCCTTTCCTGTTCCAGCGCTCGGGGAGGTGGAAAAAGAGGTCAAATAAATTCTTTCATGTAGAGAAGGGCAGGGAACAGGCAACTGCGCCAACACTCAAAAGGTATCACGAGAACGCCACCGGCCACTTGAGAAACCACCAACAGCACCAGTGCATGAAGAACCTCACATGGAACACAGAGGACACGGTTGCGGGACTGGTCTGCGAGAGCGAGCAGCACGAGATACAGACCCACCTGCGCTGGGGCCCCCACGTGCGCGCGAACAGCAGCAGCTGAGGCGCGGGCTGGGCCAGAGCTCTGGGACTGCAGCGACAGCACCAAAGCTGAGCACAGGGCCCAGGCCGCTCCCAGATCACCCGACCGCTGCGCAGGACCAAACTCCCACCACATCCCCCTGCGGGAGCCTGAGCCCGGCCCGAGCTCACCGTGCAGACCGGAAGCATTTGCGCTCCACAGCTGTGATGTGCAGTCACTCCATCCATTAACAAGCTTTGGAAGAGCAAATATTGTGAAGGCTGGTTTTAATCAGGTGAACAGTTCTGCTTCTCAGTGGATAAGCTGAGATCAAAGGACAAAGCTGCTTTTCTCATGAGGTAAACAAGTTATTTCCAAGAGCAGAAAAATGCGCACATACAGTTCCTGAGGTCTGTAACTCTTTTCAAGTACTCCAATGAAAGACAAAATGTCCTCAGCTGAACTCATCATGACTCTAACACCAAACACCTGAGCAGTTATAACGGTGATGGTTTGGCCCAGCTTTAAAACTTACATGTCAGTTACACCTTTTTGTGCTAAGGATCAGATGTTCTTAATGCAAACAGAAATCTCCATCTTCTTTTTATACCAAATATACATTTGTTTCTCTGTTCCTTCAAACAAAACTAAAAATACTTAAGATTTATATTCTGCATTAAGTTCCCAAGCAAAGTGAAAAGCTACGTTTGAAAGGCACTCCCTGAAGTTGCAGACCACTGCTCTTGAGAAGGATTTTGGAGACCACTTTCATAAACACAACTGAAAGGAAAAACTTATATTATATTCTGTATTGGGATAGGAACCAAGAAAATACCACTAGCTGAAAAAAGCATGCATCATGTAAGTCTTCATCAGCACTTTTGTTAAGAATCCCATGAGAAGAACTGCATATATAAACTACAGACTGAATTCTGAGTATAAAGCAGCCTGAATTTCCAGCGTGACTCCTAGGATATAATACAAGTTAGATAGTTACAGTGCCATTTCATATACAACAACAAAACTAAACAATATTGCAGCTGGCTATAAGGCTGTTCATTATCTGAACACAAGTCCATTAATGAAATACTTCAGAAGGTTGTGAAACATATTTTTGGAGCAAAGGATCCCTCTTTGCATTAGCTGTACTGCCCTTTACTGTGACAGGCTTACCAGAAGAGAGGATAGCCCATATTCTCTCTCATTTACCTAGAAAAATAATAGCTTGGCATTGGCTGCCTGGTTTAGATCAAAACTTGGTTGCAGGTTTACTAAACTCATCCTTCCACTCTCCATTGCGGTGGTTTTGTACTGAACTTCCCAGCCCCTGGGATGGCAGTTCTGCCATCGATTTGCACTGTGGATTTAACACACATGTAAAGACTCTACCCCAGACCCCCCGCTCAGGCGTGAGCGGCCTTGCCCTGTCCCCAACAGCCACCTCAGCCCCTCCTGCCCCCGCCTGCCCCCGCCTGACCTCCCACAACACCTGCACCATGGCAGAAGCAGGACGTAGCACATCACGGTTCGTTTAAACAGCACGGGCATTATTTAGACACTACATTTGCAAACAAAGCTACCAGTGAAATGCTTCTCAAATAAGCCTGGAGGTATTTCCTTCCCTGTTTTTTATTTTTTAAATGGAAAATTTATGTTGGAAATAGCATGAAGAAACACAGGTTCTAAGTCTAGTCTGACTTCAAAGAATGCTACACTTTGAAATGCAAGAAGTATCCTGAACTCATTTCGACATGCTGACAACTAACCCAAATCATCAGCTTGTTCTGCTTGCCAAAATTTTACCTTTTCAGTCATGTGATCGTATCTGTCCTTTTTGCCTTTGAAGTCTTCGTTAACATCTAACGTTAAAATAGGTATTTCCTGTAGATATTCAAAATCCGTTCTGTATTGGAATAGGAACAAAGAAAATATTACTAGCTGGAAAAAGGCATGCAACATGTAATCCCCCATCAGCACTTTTGTTGTTAAGAATCCCATGAGAAGAACTGCGTATATAAACTGCAGACTGAATTCTGAATATAAAGCAGCTTGAATTTCCAGCGTGGCTCCTAGGACACATTATTAATTCTTGAACATTCTGTTCCCCCAGCACCTAATGATAAAATGAACTGCTATTCAGAGCTCTGTGTGAAGGGAACTCAAGGCACATCGCACATCCCAGCAGTAATTAACTTCATGTAAAACAAATACTTCTAGGGAAGCGTAAACAGAAATACTCCCGGAATTTAACTTTGTGTATCATAGGAACAGCTGAAGATTCATTGGTGGAAAAAGCAGCATGGAACCTCCTTACAAAGATGCACACATCTTCAGGTAACCATTAAACAAACCCTACCGCAGTGTCCTGTGCTGAAGCCAACTTTCGTGTTTGTAGTGGAGTTTCTCCAGATATTCAATGGGAATTTCTTGTTCTTCATCTCTTCCACGCAAGTAAATCCTATTTAAGCATTTCTACATGCAAAAGATTAAAACCAAAACAAAACGAAAAGGTTGTTTTTGCAGACATACAGAGGGAAAAAAGCTAAAGGCTGCTCTAAATGCCAAATATGACACTCTTTACCCAAGACAAATACTCACCTTGCTTAACTACCTTAGGAGCACAGAAAGGTGACCCCATGTTCAGCTGACAGAGCCCACTGACTACACACAAAATCAAAGAAGGACCCACGGAAAATGCATCGCATTACTTGGCCGCAACAAGGAAAGGCTTCAAACCTACTCTTTATTAAAAGAAGGGGAATCACTGTATCGTGTAAAAAGAGCACAGAAATATGTGGCATTATAGAGGACATTTCAAAAATCTTCTATTTCTGGCTCTTAGGAACTCAGTTTTCAAATGTAATCTTTCATTGGTTTCTGTTCTGAACACACATCCAAAGCCTCAATGACAAGCCAATCAAAACTTACTAAAAATGGTTTAGTTTCTAATTTAAACATACATTCTTGACTTAAAAGAAGGGAAAAATAACCCTCAACAGTGCGCCTAGTAAAAAGCCTTAATAGAAATTCTAGCATTATATTATGCAGTTGTTTACGACAATAACCAAGATGAAAGCAGGAAAGCTGGAAGTTTGGAAGTGGCCTGGAAGTCAGTTACTGCAATTAGAGCTCCTTTAAACTCTTGGGTTTCTCTCTTGTTCACGTGTCACACTCAAGAGAGTTATTATGTTGTTATCTCCTTTTAAAATATATTTGATGCCCAAACATCAAAGCATTGTGCAAAAGCATCGCATACTGCAACTGCATCCGTCTGGCCCAGCTCCATTGCTGCAGGTGAAAGGGCTTCAAACAACCCCAACCAGCTTTGACATGAACCATGAATTGTTACATTTATCAGACCAATGTTCCTACAGCTATTTTGTACTTTCGGGTTTTTTTAGTAACAGTGGCATTTTCTGCTTTGCTCATTATATATCCCGGTTTTATAATTAGAAAATCATTATCATCACATTTCATTTAAAAATACACAGGCTACATTTGAAAGAACATTCTTAATTATTTCCAGACTGTATTAGTCATAATTCCTGTACTAAGGTCTTCAGGGCAATAGTACAATCTGCAGTAAACACTAATCAGCAGGACTCCCACAGGGAAAGGCTGGCTCAAAGTTTTGAGAAGATCACATTTCAAGGAGAATTTCTAAACTGTTTCCTTGCCTGAGACATTCAAAGCGACTGCTACAACATACAGTGATACACAATGACACACTGTTGTGACCTTACATGAATTGCCTGCAAGCATCTTATTCTTTTGTAATTAAAAAAAGCCTAGAATCACAGTTAAACCTTGCAATTTTTTAGGAAAAATCAGATAATATGGGAGCATAGTCAAAGATGACATTTTACAGGCAAGGCACATACTTGCATTCTCTCTGTGCTCATCAAGTTTTGTCCCTCACCTCAGGAGTGGCTCTGAGATAAATGATCCCATCCAGCGCCAGACTTTGACCAAACTGCTCGTTCATCCAGTCGTGCCAGTCTTGGTAAATAGTCCATTCGGTTTCATTCATGCAATCAGACTCATATAAATTAGCTGCAAAAATATACCTGTGAACACAATAATTAACTTGGACACAGTTACCACTGTTTTTGCCTGAAGTACTGTGCAGTAACCAGGAAAAGAAGCTGGGCATAGGAATTTTAGAACTTCTTGGACGTACGCTTGCGCTGGAAATAGAGAGCTGGTATCCTCACCTGTAACTATGGCCACTGCAGTTGCCCAGAGCAGTGGCCACAAAAAGCACTAACATTTGCAGCTTAGGTTTCTGTTCAGAAATAATCGACAAACCACTGAAACACTGGGGCAATTTACATACAATACATTAGAACACAGGAAAGACATCAGGATTATGTGACTGAATTTAGTCATCAAATCTACCCTTCCGAATCCAGAAACAGAGGGTATGGCAATATGAAACAGCCAGACCTGTTCCAAGAAACACGGAAGCAAACAAGACTAAGAGACAAAGAAAGAAATTGCTCTCGAGTCTTCCTGATGCCCACTCCTCTTTTTCCTGTGAAGGGAAATGTGCATGCTCACACAGTAAAAAAAACTACCCACAAAGAACAAGAAGCTACACATACTTAACCAAGTTATACAACAAAAATAGAAACACTCGAACCATTTAAATTGTTTCGCTGTCAACAGCAATGGGACACAGATTACAAGCCACTTATAGATGCGTCTGTGATTGTGACGAAGGGAGGTAAGGTATGAAACTCAGACACGCTCTGCTTTTTGTATTTTACTTAGCAGAATTTTGATCTCCGCTGTAAGGACGTCAGTCCAACGTACCTGTCGCTGTAGACAGATCGCTCGAAGAAGACCACAGGATTCTCTGCCTCTCTGAGTTTGCTGTCCAGGGACCTTAGCTGCGTGCGGATGCGGCTGAGGCATGCGTACGTCTGGAACGTGAAAGACCAGCGCTCCGGTTTCTCATACATCATCCTCAGCACATTTCCGCCGCTCTTCTGTGATGCAGTCAGCTCCTGGTTAAGGTAAAACAGAATGGCTTTGCTAAGTTACACATGTTCAGCCTTTATTTCAGGTTTACAATTGCATCGTTCACCTTTCAACACTATTGGTAAGGCAAGGCATAAATGCAAGTGATGTTATTCCTTCTACAGCACTGAGCTGAAAAAGCAACTTTCTGCCATCTACAGTTTCAAAATGCTCAAGTACCAAAAAGCTCTGGCCACTATTTACAAACTTTAATAGAAGAACCACATCCTCTCAGTACAAAATTCAATAACTTCATAGAAAAAAACATGTTCCTTTTACTCTAACAAGTGTGAGTTAAATTTTCAAGCTGAGCTCCCTTTGCTTTTACATCTATTAATTACAGTTCCTACGGTAACAGCTGCTGATGCAGTATCCTAAGGTATGATGATGCTCTCATCTTAGCTGGGAGGTTCAGAACGGAATCCAGGCCAAAGACCTCGAGGCAGCCGCTAAAGCCTGAAACCAAAAGCTGTGCACCTCAGTTTTAGTAGAAAACACAGTCCACCAAAGATGACTGCTTCTGTCTGCATCTGTTTGCTACGATAAGTCCAAATACTGATATATTTTCAAAAATCTAGAGACAGAGGTCAACACCTGGGTGACAGCAGCTCAGAGTCTGGAATTCCCCGTTTCTTGCTTGTCTCTGTTCCCCTGCAGCCAAACCCTGCCCAAGGAACCCACGCAGGCTCTGGCACTGTGGGCAGGCGGCACCAGAGCCATCCCCGCAGCACTAACGCTGCTGAGAGTCCATGGGACAGACCCGGCCCGGGGACACAGGCTGGCTCCACTAGCCAGGATATGCCCCCCCTGCCCTAATGAAGTGAAGAAGGTAATGCTACAGCGACCTTCCGCCAAGTCAGAACGCCCTTATTTACCAGTTTCACAAGTAAGAAATCAAAAATATAGAACCATCCCGTGGAAAACATTTCAATAACCTTGAAAAACACTGTATTAAAATGCACAGTACTGAGCCATTTGAAATATTCCAGGTGCAACTTTCATAAGAAAAACTATAAAAGCAGTAAGACACATCTCTTTCTATGAACACACAGATACACATAAAGATGACCTTCCTAAATATTTCTTTTTCCACGTGACAATGAAAGGACCAACTTCACTAAAGATGGAAAAGTACAAGTCTATTTTTTGTATTAAACTATACTGAAGAAGTAACAATCAAGATCTTGAATGTTGATAATTTTTCTCATAAAGGGGAAGGAAAAGGGAAAAAAAAGGCCAACAGCTGTTGTTCAGGAGGTACAATATTCTTAGCAGAAGCACCCCCCGAGTTCAGTGCTGTGCTGTTTGACAGCAGCTGGTGTCACCGCAGGAATGAGCCAACAGCAACTGCAACTCCACAAGCTACGACAATTTCACACGCGACTAAGAGATCTCTACAGACACAGACAAACAGCTCTACCCATGGAGTATGGTCTTGTTCTTATGAACCTTGTTTAAAGTGTTTCTGGATTAATTTTAGGAGTAATATATAACACCATATTCCTGCAAGACAGCAGAAAAGAGCAAATTAAATTAAGTCAAACTTCAGGGATGATTATGACAGGTTTGAAATTCTATATTAAGCACAGCAGAGCTGTTTGGGTTGGGATGAGTTAACTTTCTTCCTAGCAGCCCACACAGCCCCGTGTTTGGTGCCTGTGGCTAAAGCAGTGTTAACAATACACCACCGTTTCAGCTGTTGCTGAACATTATTGCTCTCTGCACTGCCCACACTGCCCTGCAGACTGCTTCTACTAGGAGGAGAGCAACTGCCTTCGCATCGCTCCCTTCTTATCCTCTTCCCTTTCCTTATTCCACTGGCTTCATACCGATCCATACATTTTCTTGTTTCCTCCTTCCTGCTCTCCGCTCCACTCCACTGGGGGGTGAGTTGGTGTTCGCATGGGCCCTCAGCTGCTGGCCACACTAAACTAAAAACATCTTCAACCCGTTGGCTTGGTTCTTAAAAGAAAGGGCTTTCTATACTCTGCGTTTGTACTTGGATTTACTTTACTAGACTTCAAAAAAAAAAAGAGAGCTGTCTAACTCTGAAAAATTATAGCTGAGCAAGTGGGAAACACGGCTCCTCCACTCAAAGGTCACATTTACCTAACCAAAACACACTGTACTTCTTTGTCAGACTAAAAAAGAAAAATCTGCTACAGTTCATCAAAAGCTGTCTACACAGTGACAACTTCAGCCACTAAGTAGCAGCTGGACCGCCAACAGAATTACAGGCAGCTGATAAAAAAACCAACAATGTAAACGCTTTAGGACTTTTTCATTATTTTCTAGACATTTCAGTGAGCACTCTGCAGAATACCCCCTGCTCTCACCTCCTTACTTCTCAGTTGCTAAAACTAACTTAGAACTTTTTTCCATCCCTTTTATACATGAAAGAGAGCACACTTTTACCACTTTTATACTTCACATCCTGATGTTGAGTAACATTTATTATATAATACACCAAGCAGACTGGAAAACAGGAACTCAAATACTATGATAAGAATCAGTAAAAACACTGCTATCACATGTATTTTCTACAATACCCAGTTTACCAGATGTATCTGTCTTCTAAAACTAGAAGAGCATTTATCTGATTTTAAGAAAAAACATTTCAGCTTAGATTGTTTTACTGTACCTCACTATCCTCCTCCGAGTTTTGCTGAACATTGCACCATCGAGCTACAGGCTCAGGAACAACCTCCCATTCCTCACCAGCTTCTTTGAGAATATTCACAAATGTTGATTTCCCTGCAGCTGTATAAAAAGCATTTAGAAAAATGGCGATTAAACAACACTGACAGTGTCATTAATTAACTACTACACAACTCTGGTTCTAAGTCCCATAAATGAGTCTCCCACATCCAAGTACCTTTGACTCCATAACATGTGTGAATAAAAAAACCCAGGGTATCACAGGGTATCACAGGCCACCAACACAGCTTCTCTTTTTTATTTTCTACCACACAACACAAATATCAAATTTCACAAGTGTCAGTCGTGACAACCAGACCCAGCCCACATCAATTATCCAAATTCTAGACACTTACATGTGCAATTAGAACACTAAGTCTTAAGTTTTTAAGATACTTTGTGGTCCGGTTTCAGGCATGAGGTTGCACTCTTCCTAAGGTATTTTACCGAGAAAAGCAAGCAATTGTGAAAGACACAAAGAGTGAAAGTGATGGTTTCCCCCATGAATACGTGAAGTTGTACTACTAATTACGTCCTACAGCACAGAAGTCATTAGTCTGCGGTTAACCAAAAAAAAACAGCTCAGGAAATTTAAAAAAAAAGAAAATAAACACTTAAACATGAGAGAGGCCAATGAGTTGGGTTAAAGCACCACAGGATGTACCAGTGAACAAGCTGACACCCTGGCACCTGCTACCCTCTGTTTTAACCACAGCCTCTTGNAAAAAAAAAAAAAAAAAAAAAAAAAAAAAAAAAAAAAAGCAAAAGAAAGCGTATGTCGTTACGAACAACCCATCACTTTTCCTGATGTTCACAACAGCGAAAATGTTGAAATGTTATGCAGACAATTAATAACTTCAGAGTGAATTGTTTAAAATATATATTTAAAACACCCTGACTTTCTTTACTCTTATTCACACTGCTCATCTTTCTCCAGTGTGACCTCATACTATTCTGACTTTTGCTCTAGGAGAGTATCTGGCTCTTCCTTTCCAAATAAATGTCTACTTTGTAATGTTGAGTTGAGAATCAAAGAAAGGAGTAGAATTTGGCCCCGTTGAGCCAACCATGCAAATGTAAATAAATAACAAAGAACACAAGATTTATTTTAGTAAATGCTCAAAAAATCCCCCTGAATTCTGACTAGCTGATCATAGCTGTCAACCATTAAAAATAGTTTGAATGTGTATATAGTGAAAAATAAACATACATGGCCTATTTTTCAATCATGGGTACCTAACACACATGTTCAGGGATATTTAGTAAATAGTCTAATTATCAGAGTTGTTGATAACTGTACCATGTACTTGCATGCCTAGCTTTAGCTGCGTAGACTTGGCTTTTGACACTTAGATTTGAAATCTGAATTCAGATCACCATAGTCAGCCCATAACAAATTACAGAAAACAATGAGAAATATCTAGTTATAAATCAATAATGACACAGTGTCCCAGTACATCAATTGCATCAGATATTCCAACGTGCTACAACTTGAATAATTGTTAATAATAACAACAGGGCTCGTCCTGTTCGGAGCAGCGACCAGGACCGGTCTGACCGGACCGGCCGCGTTCACACGGGCGTGGGACGGGTTTGATCCAGACACGCTGCACGCACTTTTAAAGAGGTGAATAAACTAAAAACGGTAAACATGCTTTCCTCCCCCCAAATCTTGCCATTTTCACAGCGTTAATTCCCGCGGTGCCAGCGCTGTTTCCGCAGCTGTTGATCGGTCTGTTCGCACAGGCCCGCTTCACTGAGGTGACCGCACCGGAGCGCAGAACGCGAGGGGGCGGCGGCGGGAGCGCCAGACAGAGCGCGCGGAGGACGGGCGACTCACCGATGTTCCCCTCCACAGACACCTTCCTGACGCGGGGAACCCGCCGGCCGCGCTTCGGAGGGGCGGCCATGGCGGAGCGGGACGGGACGGAAACAACAGCGGAAACAACGATCCTAACGGTCCCAACGGCAACAACCGCCCGCGCCGCCCTTCGAATGTGGCGGGCTGCGCGAGCTCGGCCCGCGACGTCACCGGCGGCCTACGGATGACCGCGAGGGACACGGCGAGACCGCGAAGCGCCCCCCGTCCCGCCCGCGGAAGGAGCGAGGGGCGGGGCCGGCGGGCGCGCAGCCGCAGGGCGGCGGGTCGAGCGCGGCGCTGTGGATGCAGGCAGCGCTGCGGATGGAGCAGCGCGTCGATGGGCGGTGCTCTCGGGCTTTAAAGGTGGTCGAGGTCTGGAGGTTTTTTTCGGCTGAAAAGCCTCAGATTGCCCCCAAACATCCCCCCATTCCCGACCCGACCCGACCCGGCGTGCGGCCCGCTCGTTCCTCCAGGCGGCGAATTCAACACAGAAAGCCCTCACACCCGCGCAGAGGTTGTGGCGGGAACGCAGCCGTGACGCACGCGCGCGCTTGCGTCAGGACGTGTGACGTCACAAGCTGCGCGAGCTGGCGGAGGCCGCGCCCTTTGGCGAGTCCAACCGCAGCATCCGGTAACCCCTATGGACAACCCTTTTGGACATTCCCTATGGACAATCCCTACAGACAACCCCTGCAGCCAGGGAAGGAGCTGCAGCCCGTGTGCTGAAAACCCGGTGGACGCGGGTGGGCCCCAAGCGCAGCGGTGCCCGGTGACACAGCGTTCAAACTCCTAAAATCCGTATTCACCTGGTGCTAAGCCTGAGACTGTATCATAGCTTAAGGGTAAAATATTACAGAAATACTGTTTTTTGGCCCAGATAGGCAATCCATATCTAGGAAATTGCGATTAAACATTTCAAAATAGACTACAAAAAAAGAACAAAACCCAAACCATATACAAATGCACGATGAGGCACCTAAATAAGCCTCCTTAGAGTAATACCATGCAAGGATGAAAGAGTTCTGGTTAGCTCTTTGTTCAGAGTCTCTAAACTTTTGAGAGGTTTATTTTTTTTTCTTAATCACGTCGTTTGAGAACAAATACGAGTTCTGCCAGCTTCTCAGGATGGACACACAACAGGAGACAATGTGGGACCACGCGATCCCGGCCTCGGGGCCCCAGCACATCCCACCGCTCTGCAGTGCGGTGCTGGGCCCCAGGGGCCACGACCACAGCTCTGCGGCCGCTGGGGCTTCAACGCCAACCCCAGCGAAGTGAGGCATTTAACCCAAAACAGCCTGTCCCGGTGCGCGCCAGGCCTGACTCCGCAGGGCCGGGTGCGTGGCCGCTCCGCCCGTGGGCCGCGAACGCGGGGAAGCGCTTTCCAGACGCTGGGAAACACATGGGGCTGCGGCCACAGCGGTCACAGGAGAATGGGCGGAAAAGAGAAGGATGGACAATCCCTACAAAAAGAGGGAAAAAGAAAGGAAGTGAAAAAGAAAAACGGGGGGAGAAAAGAAAAAAAGAAAAAAAGGGGAAAAAAGAAAAAAAGAGAAAAACGAGGAAAAAAAGAAAAATGGGGAAAAAAAGAAAAACGGGAAAGGAAAAAAGTTAAAAAGGAGAAATAAACTAAAAAGAAAAAAAGCAAAGGAAAAAAAAAAAAATAAGAAAAAACAAACGGCAGCCCGGAACCGACACTGAGGTTCGGTGAATGTGATAAAAAGGGTGTTCTCTGAAATCCTGCGCTGAGCGCCGGTCGTACCAGGGACATTCAGGGCACGAAACAAGGAAATGAAAAGGTCATCAGGTTGTTTTATTGCTGTTGTGTCTGCCTGCAATACAAATATTCACAAATTCGGACAAGGCAATTACAAAATCTATTTTGTATGCGTAATGTTCGTATGTGTACAATATACAGAAAAAATTCTATCTACAATTTATAAACAAGAAGGAAAAGAAGACAATCATGGTCAAACATAGCTATTTATTTTCTCTTATAAACAGCCTTCAGTTTCTCATTGAAAAAACCTAGAATTTAAATATTTTGCCCCATCACATACAATCTGTATACATTATTTACAACTCTCAAATAAACACGTTGCAGATTTTTCAGACATTCAACTTTTTTTAATCAAAAGCTGTTCTCATTTATAACTACAATATCAGTAACTACAAACTGAGGCGATATTGGCACAGTTAGCTTACAGGAAGGGTTCTCATCTTGCATTTTCTATTTTACACTCTATTTTCTCCCACATGTGTTAGCATTCTAAAGGAAAGGTTAGTGTTGCTTTTGTATTATCCTTTTGGGTTTTTTTTTCCCCTTCACAAATGGCCTTTTATTGAAACCACATTGAGTTCCATTGCGTTCTCTCTCTGCCATTGCACACCGAGGTTTGTGCTTCCCCGGTACCACGCAACACAACCACAGCACACACGAGTAGTAAAACAGCCATGAAAATAAGTGTTCCCTCCGCCACACGGCTCTGAAAAATGTCAGAAGTTGCAAACGTACAAAAATAATGAGTATAGTTTAGTGGCTATAAAAATTAATTTCCCCCTAAAAATACAATACTCTATGAACAATTTAGGGAATTGGTTCTTGAAACACAAACGTAATCTGGTATTTCCCTAGACTGCAATCTTCACCTGGCAAGAGGAGTAAGAAAAGCAGGAAAATAACAAGGTTTAACGCTTAGAATAAGCAACGTTAGCCTCACCTTACAAGAGAAGATAAGCGGGAAAAGCCAAGAGGCGTTCATAAAACTGCTAGTGGCTTTAGGGAAAAAAGACAACTGATGTCAGCGGTGAAGGAAACGAGATCCAGGGCAGCAGGGAATCTTTTGTGAAAGAAAAGCACGGAGTCTTCGTTCATGCTGCAGCTTTTCAAACAGTTCAACTCAAAGGGGCTTTTTGTGCCCCGCAACACAGCGGGTGTCCCTGAACTGCGCAGTGGGGAGCGGGGACAGCAGCGAGAACAACGACCGTCCCAACGCATGTGCAAGAACAGCTGCGTCTGGCGACCCAGGACACACAGAGAGGAAGGACGGGAAAGGCCAGTACGGTCCATAGCAGCAAACAGGTCGTGCACCTGTTCAGTGAGGGTCAGGGGGACGGGGACACCGCTCAGCTCCTACACACGGAGTTAGGACTGAGTAAGGACAGCGCTCCCTGTCTGACGGGAAGAGCCGAGGTTCAGAGCTCTCTATTGCATAGTAAGCACTAAAAGAAACTCGGTACTTGCAGATGGGCCGCCGGCCCCCGAAACCTCTTTCCTGCATCGGTTGAACCGCCATTCAGCTGAACCGCCGTTCCGCTACCGGCACCAGCAGAACCAGCCTTTTTGTTTTCTGCTCGCACCAACCTGCGTCCCTGACTGGATCTGAAGGACTTGGAAAAAATATTTCTGCGAGCATCACGTATCCAGACGGTGCAAACAGCAGCGGAACGGGATCAACCGAGCGGACGGTCCCATCTGCTCTGGAGCTGCCTTGTGACACACGGCAAGTTGTGTTCAGCACCTCAACGCGCCCTCACTTCACCAGTGTAAACACACAGCAACTCCTGGTCCCATTTCTTTTTTAAGGAAAAAAAACAAACAATTAAAAGCTGCAAATATAAACAGCATTGGGATGCTAAATCCCAAACACTGCATACCTATCTTTAATGTTGTTATTTTTCAAGTGTTGTGTAATTAAACAATGTGTTCATACAGCTGTCAGGCAAATCATGATCTCCCAGCTTTTATTACACACCTCGAGCCTATTCTGTAGAAGTGCTTTCTACCGCCAGATACTAAATACAAAAATACACTCACTTTTTACAGAATAGATTCTTATTCTGATTGGCTGAACTGCAGCAGATGCCTCTGAATTTCTAGAACTGGCTATTAAAAAAGACAAAGGAAGAAGACATCCAGAGCAGAAGCAGGACAAACCTGAGGAAAACGGCACTGGTGTCAACGCAAGCAAACCCACACTTCCAAATGTTTTTCTTTGGAGTTTCCTGCCAGCACACGACACCAACCCAGCGCAACAGCTGGAAATCCCACCAGCGCCTCTCGCCTTTGGGTCCCGCTGTGCACACACGGGGGTCACGATCCCACCGCCGAGGAGGGTTCAGGCCATACCCCTCTCTTCTACACCACGAGTTTGTTCCAGCATTGGAGGAAAAGCTCTTGGTATTTCCAGCCTGACCCAGAGCGGACTGTGGTAACTGCAACCCCAGCACTAGACTCTGAGAAAAACACCAGCTAAAAGCCCTTTCCTTGGACACCACACAGTAAGAAAACTGGGCAACCCTGTATCATGTAAAAAAGCCAAAACGTCAGTGAAAACTTCACTTGCCCTTGGAGCAGATTTTAATGGGCAATGACCTTTATCTGCAAACAAGCCACACACATTCCACATTCTCTTGAACTGTAATGAAGCTTCAAATGCAAACAAGGACTGTGTTAATTACAAATGCTCAACTGCAGGTGTTCTGCAGCAGCCTGTGTGTTCAGCACCAGTGCAGCCAAACCTCGATGCGGTGTGAACACTCTGCTCAGAAAAGCAGAAAACAAGGAGACACCAGGTAGCCAAACAGTACATTGCTTCTCTAGGAAGCAGTTTAAGCAAACTAGGAAATTTAACTCAGTTGAAGGTAACATGGTTCTTAAAAAAGCCTTCAGATGCTTCCAAAACACACAATTTAACCTCAAAAGTAGTGATTCTAGTCTCCCAAACGAGTGTATGTTCATTACCGTGCTCAGATGTTCACAGGTTGCTGCACAAACGGCCACTTGCAGGTTCTGCTTTACTGGGCATCTCCAGCCCAGCAGAGGCACGAACAGCAGCTCAGCCACAGTGCCGCACACTAAGCCCGGCTTCACCCTGAGCCTTACAGGTTCGGGACTCAGTCCGGCCTACACCAGTCACTTAAGCTCTTCATATTAATCAGGTCTAAAATGGTGTTTCTGTGGAGTCACAATCTGGCAAAGCCTGGCAACAGGAACGACCTGGGCGTTACGTTTGGCAACTAGTGATACCATAGGACAGCACTTGGCAGAACCTAATGCAAATCCATTTGAACCCAAAATACAGCGGCTTTGACAAGACCTGAACTGGGCGCAGACGGTTTCCGTTCCTGGTCTGAGCAAACCCCAGCGCGAGGACGCGGACACCGACCTGGGGAGGGACGCGCTCGCATCAGCTTTCCTCAGAATGCGCTTTCCAAATTACAACCCCTAGGAACTCACCGGTGTGTTCCTATTACTGCTCCCTGCTGCTGAAGCTCCTTGGAGATGGGCTGCGATTTACGCGGGAGAGGACGCCATCGTGCTGACGCAGATCCAAAGCGGAGGAAATGGAATTTCATGGACCGAGATGTATTTCCTGCCGCAGAGAAACAGTGGCCACCAGAGCTCCCCACAGAGCCACGCGTGCGATTCAGAACTCACAAACACCATCGCTCCAGCCATTCTGCAAACCGGGTTGCTCTTAGTTTTGCCCCAGTGCATTTTTTCCATTGAATGTGTTCCTTAACCCTTTGTGCAAACTAACGGCTCATCTGGCAACCGCTGGGAAACTTCACAAAAGTGACTGACCCAGCTTGGTGCTTCTCCCATTAACAACAGAGCAGCAGCTGTGAAAAGCCAGCCCCAACGCCGCAGACGTGCCACCACGTGCTCAGCGCAGGTGCTCGGTGGTGCTGACACCGCTTTCATTGCTTTCATTTGGCGACTAGAACTTTGCCATCACTTCTGTTCCTAAGAAATAACTATCTTTGAAAAATTCTATATTAAGCTCTAAAAAAATAAGACAAATATTTGTATTAAAAGCTGGAGATCATTGATTTCAGTAAGTTATGGCTTTTTTTAGTGTAAGCAAATATATCTTTTTCTAAGACAAGAATGAGTAAGTGTCCTGGGTGTTAGTTCGTATGTTCTGCTTCCAGCAATGCTCATATTGAATGTGCTTTGCACCTCAGAAGCGAGTCTGCCAAGGCACTTAGAGAACGTGAGCGAGTCTGTCGGGACGTGATGAGAACGAGACACCCCAATGCGGCACAGAACCCACCAGCACCCTCCAGAACCCCCCAGCACCGAACCCTCCAGCAGCCACGCGCGGCTCCTCCGCAAACACTCGGCACCCGCGCAAATTCCACAATGAGTAACAACAATTAATAAAAAAAAAAGGCTATTTACTGCGTGTCACTAACAGACAAAAGATTTCCCCTAATAGAAGCACAGAAAGGAGATCTCGGCTGTCATTAACAAGGGGTCGCTTTGTTTTTTTAAAAAAAAACAAATGAACACAAAACAAATACCACACGCTTGCTTAAAGAAACAAGTGGCTTCAAGAAATCCTCTTCCTTTTATCTGTCCTTCGAGGTGAGTTTTTCAATCAGTTCTTGAAGCGGTGCAAGTTCTCTTCTATCAATAAGGTTGAATTCCTGCAAGGGGCATGAGGGGAAAGACAGACGGACAGTTTGAGATGTGCGGCTCAGGTGAGACGCCCCATTCAGACAGAACTCACCTGCCTCTGCCAAACAGCAACACTCAACTGCCCAAAGCTTTTACCCCCTTCATGGAAGGGAATGGGACATGACGCTTTTTCTTCTTTTTTCAGAAAAGGGAGAGTGGGGCTGCAGCTTTGAAGCCAGCACACTGCTTTCTATCTAACTTCAGATGCCACCCCCCTCCTTCTTTTTCTAGGAATTACTGTTCCATTTAATCATTTGGTAGCAAACTCCTTTCAGTATTCACTTTTGTAGCAAGCCAATACTTGGCTGAAAACATTTCCATGCCCTGAACATTTCTAGCAATAAATACGCGTACAAATGGAATTAGACACCATCCTAGGGCCCTAAAGCTGTTGACTATCTGACAAACACACCAGCTGCTAAATAAATGAAAGGGCAATACTTCAATTTATTACTTTTCAAAAATCGAAGTGTAACCGTCACGCTTCTGCCACACTTACCTGAACAAAGAATATAAAGTGCTTGAAAGAAGTGTTGAGGTGCGCCTCCTCCTGCAGCTGGATCACGGGCTCGAAGTGCTGGTGGTAGATGTGCGCGTAAACCCTGAACAGGCGCTTCAGAATCGTCTTGGCCACAGACATGAAATTCTTTGGGAAGGGTACACCTAGAAATAAGAGAAGAGGCTCATTTCTGAACGCCCGTGCCATGCTCTGTTATTTTGGAAGCCACTATAACCAGCCCCATCCCTTGCAGAAGAAGGGCTGCAGGAAGGGAACAGAGGGAACAGAGGGAACAGAGGGAACAGAGGGAACAGAGGGAACAGAGGGAACAGAGGGAACAGAAAGAGGGGCCTCCTTGTCCCTTGCAAAACTCCCGTTCCCATCACCGTCCCTGGCCAGCAGCTGCTGGTTCCTCAGTGCCCACTCAAGTGCTCCACAACCCGTTCCTGGCCGGCACGTCAGTGAAAATGAGCCAGGACTAGTTAAACCAGGCTCAGCAGCAGCTCTGTCAGCACACAAGTCGTATTAAATTGGTTAGGAAACAGCAACCCGCCACTGGGAGCATTGATCTCTTCAGCCAACACATCCGCAGGCCCCAAAGATGGTGCCAACCAGCTAAAAAGATGATGCCCGTCTCGCCTCTTTCCAGCTCCCCGCAGTTCTTCACAGCCTTTCCAGCCGCTCAAGTCCCCCGAAGGCGTGGGGTGGAGGCTGCAGGACAACCACCGTCTCCCCAAGCCTTTAAACCCTACCACAACCTTTCCACACGGCTGCTGCAGCTCGCCCTGCCCACCTTACATCAGTCGCCCTCAGCGGCTGCTGCACCGCCAGCTCACATCTGCCTGTTCATCCACTGCGGCGCTCAAGTTTCTGAATCGCTACCTTTCAAAAATACATCTTTTTAAAAGAAAAAAGAAGTCTTCAGTGAAGTGTATGCTGCAGTCAAAGAAAGATCCAGTCCCTGTGTAGTTTGTCTTCTGAGCACAACTTCAGCACTAACTGTGCCCGTTTGATCCCAGTCCCAGCAGCGGGGCTGTACACCGGCTGTGCACCGTGCCCTGAAGCACCAGAACCAGCGCGACGCTGGGTGAGGACACGGCGCTCACAGCGACACAGGGAACACCGAACCCGTCAACCCTCCCAGCTCCGTGCAGCCGCACAACAAACGCCACTGGGCTCTGACACCCGGCCCCATTTCTCTGGAGGAATCTATTGCAAACGTGGCAAACGCTGCAGAAACTGTTCACAAAACAAAAGCCATTAGGAGATCTCCCTTTTTCCACACTGGATCAGCACCAACAGGCAGCAAGCGCTGGAAAACTGCCAGGCAGCAGCTTTGGAACAAGCGGTCCTTGGTGCCTCCAGAAACAGGGGTTTCTTATTGCAGAACTGGTGCTGCTTCATTATTTTCCTCCTGCTTTTCTGAAATAAATGTCCAAAAAAATAAATCTTTCATCTTCATTTGAGAAGCAAAAAAATCATGAACTCAAGATCCAAGGTACAATTCAACTTCTTTGGAGGAGAAGCTCCCCACACAGACCAAGCATCTTTCCTGCATCAAAACCCACCACTTCACACCAATTACGGGTTCTAAGGTTTTGAGACCCTGTGTCTCATTCCTCAGGAAATAACCCACTGCTCAAAACACGAAAAACCCATCACATTTGATCAACACGGTCAGTTATTCAACAGAAACACTATTTCCTGCACTCAGGATTGTGACAGATGTTTATTAGCAGTATGAACACATGGAGCAGAGTTCGTGCACTAGCACGTGTATTTTAATCTTAAAGAGCTAAAAAGTGCCTTTAGATATGGAATGTAAATAAATGTAATCTTCAACTTGTCCTGCTCCTGTCAGTCATTTAGGAGACCTGTTAATACTACAAGACTTGAATGTTCCTGTACAGTATTAGTCAAGTACAATGCTCAGTTTCAGTTATTTACCTATTTTAGAAGGAAAGAGCGTTTCATCGTCCAGCTGATCCTGCACCCAGGTCATCAGGTAGTCGATGTACTTTGGTGCGGAGCACTTAATGGGTTTCTTGATGTTGGTCCCGTCTGCCCAGTGGTACTCGTACCTGCGACGGCCAACGAGACACTTGTGAGCACACGCGAACCGCGGCCGTCAGGGCCGGGAACGGGGTTGCTCCTGCCCCGCTCCCACCGGCCCACACCCGCTCACCCGCCTTGGTCAGCATTTCCCCTCCACAAGGAAAACATCACAGGCAGTTGCAGCGAAACATTGAGTTCCATTCAGTTCTCCCATAAATACATCTATAACGACCGACATCTATAACAACATCCACAAACACAAGCTCGGGTGGGTGCACCGGGCAGCTCCATAGGTGAGAGATACGGAAATATCTCCCCATATATACATAGATATATATCTCCACAGATACAGCCCCATGTGCTCTCTGTCACCCCAGCCAGAGGTGACACCCGGTGTGTGCAGCAGCTGCTGGACACGAGACCCCAAACACTGATTTCATCTCCTTACGTTCAAAAATGTTCTCATAGATTGTGCATCACTGAAAACAAAACCACGCTGGTCTGGCCAGAGCCCCCAGTGTGACGGTGTCCCAGACATGGAGCAGACTGAGAGGCGGGTTAATGCCAAGCCCAACAGGACAAAGCTGGGATCAAGAGCCTGTGAGTTCGGTCATGGAAAGCTCTGGGTGAACAGCCCTTGAAACGGGTCCCAGTGCAGCTCAGGGCTGTTGTGCAGCACAGGACCAACTGGACCCAAACTGGGAACATCTCAGCTCCCAGTCCCATCTGCATCATCTCATGGTTACAGGCCACTCAGTGCCTTGTACCTGAACTTCTCCACGTGTACGTAACGGGATTGCGCACCTTTGCACACCTTTGCACCCCTTCACACGCCCCTTCCCACCCCGACACGCCCGCTGTCTCCAGCGCAGTCTCTCCCCGCTGTCCGCACACACTCGTGTCGGTGCCGTTTCCAGGGATGCAGCGGCGCTCCCTGCTCAACCACCATCAACTGCAGGAACTGACGAACCCAGGGAAAATGAACCAAACAGGATCCGTTCACGCACGGGACCCAGCACAACGGCGGTTCCTGTGCACAGCAAGAACCGACCGCACGGAGCGGGGCAGCCCAACCTGAGCGGGGAGAGCAGCACAGACCCGCAGCACACCCCGGGGCCCACCGACCCGCAGCACACCCCGGGGCCCACCAACCTGCGCCAGGGGCGGCGCTCCTACGGGGCTGTGCAACCTATGGGGCTGAGCTCTGTGGGGTTGAGCTCTGTGGGGCTGAGCTCTCTCTCTATGGGCTGTGTTCTCTACGGGGTGTGCTCGGGTCGTGCCCCACAGACTCTGGTGTGGGTCGCAGGATCAGCTCATGTCCCATGCAGTTCAACGTCTGTGGCACAGGAACCACAGACAGACAAACGGAACAGCCCCGAACCCCGAGCAGGGACACAGACTGCAGACGTACCGAGGGAACCAGCCGCAGCCGCCACCCCGCCGTGCCGGTCCCTGCACCGCGTTCCGTGGGTCAGCGACACCTTCAGCGGCCTTTGCCCGGTCCCCGAGCACCATCCGTCTCCTCCACACCCTGCACGGCCGGGTCACCCGCAGCCGCTGCTCCTGCTCTGCGCAGCCCCTGCTGCTGCTGCACAACCCGCTCCAGCACCCGGCTGTGCCCGTCACGCGCTGCAGTCCCCTCCGAGCAGGATGCGGCTCCGAGCAGCACCCGGAGCCCTATCAGATCAGATCCACAACTCTGCAGCCCCATCAGCACCCCATGTGTCCTGAACCAACACAAAACAGCACACAGGGATCACCCCAACGGCTCCTGAACCGACACAGAACAGCACACGGGGATCACCCCAATGTGTCCTGAACTGACACAGAACAGCACACAGGGATCACCCCAACGGCTCCTGAACCGACATGGCCCGAGCAGCACAGCACAAACAGCACACAGGGACAATCAACAGGAACAGTCCTGTCCACGGGTTTTCCAGCAGTTCCCCCAAGTGACTGCTGGTGCCAGTCAGGCCCCAGCCCCACACACGGTTGTGCCCCATGGGGATCGCGCCCCGAGCACGGGGTGCAGGGTCTGGATGCCGCGCACACGCCGGGACAGATCGCCCACCACACCCCGTCCCAGCCCCTGCAGCTCCAGAGCCGCTGCAGTGACACAGGTTCCTGCGCATCGTCACCACTGTCCTCAGAAACAAACCAACCGTCTGATCCGGCAACCTGACGGCTGAGCCGTGGATAACTCACCTCCGCCCCCAAAATCACCGCTTCTCAGCACACAAACAGTGAGGCACAGAAACACCTCCACGCTCTTATTTCATCAGCAAGCGGCTGCTCCGTGCGTTCTGGTTAACGCAGGAGCCTGCTCCGTGTACCAGACGGAGCACAAGGCAGACAAGGGCTTATTGCACAAGTTCTCCCGCAGTTCTTGTGGGGATGGCACATGGTAAAGCTCTGTCCTTTGCTGTTTGCAGCCGTTCCTGCCCATCGCCGCTGCACAAAACAACTAATGGTATCCTGAGGGAGCAGGGAGCAGAGCAGAGGAGCGTTTTTCTTCCCCTGTTGTTCATGTCAGACTCTAAGGTGATTTAAACGCAGCAATGCCCTCCCTCGCCGCTGGAGAGAGCGGCACAGGCACACGCGCTGCGCTTCCGCACAAGAGCAACAATCGGAGCAGTGACACCGAACCCAGTGCCAGGACACGGGCTTCTGGTTCAGGCTGCACAAACTGTAGCCGAGTGCGTTTCTACAACACCTGTTCAAACACCTACAACTAAGGTTTTGCAAAGCTCTCATTGCACACAAATGCCTCCAATCTTAATTGAAGAAGCCTTCATTAACATTTCAGGGGAAAAACAAAACAATAGTTGTGATAGTCGGTTTACCTCCCAGGCTGAGTAAAGCAAACAAAGAGAACAAAACACACACAAAAAGCCCCCCACACCTTTGCAGTCCCTCCACCTCTAAGCAGAGTTGCGGTTTTCTCAGCGCAGGAACAGGAGCCGTGGCTCCCTCCACCCCCGTCCTGTTCTGTTCTGTGTGCAGTGCGGCTGAGCTGGGCTCAACTTGCCAAATGCAAACCCATCCCAAAGCGTGACGCCCTCCCCAAGGTGTGAACCCTCTTACTTGGGGCCGGCGGACATGACGGGGCAGCTCTCCTCCGTGCAGAAATCCGTGATGGTCCCGTACAGCATGTTGATCTGGTTGAAGAAATCCACAGCTGCAAAGCAATTCAACCATCAGTTAACACTGGGCCTGCAGAACCAGCGCTCACAGCCCTGAGTCCAACCACAGCGCGCCGAGACCGTCCTGCAGTACTCGCCACCAGCAACACCCCACTGATCGCGCTTTCTCAGGTGTATCATAGAGGAGATGCAGAATGCAACCACTGACTTCCCACAACAGCCTCTGGAAGAACTAGTTAATTGTTCACTGCAGCAACATCTTCCATTGAAGAAAGAATAAAAGGGAAAAAGAAAGCTGAGTTATTGCCTTTTCTGAAAGTTCGGTGCATTTTATTAAAATCTCAAATTCTACTTGTCAACCTGCAATAAAACAAAGATTTTCAGTGTCAAGTTTCCAGCTGGAGTTGAATTACCGAAACAAAAGAGCAGAAGTTGGCACATCCAAGTATTCCCGCAGCTGGAGCGGGCGCTGGGTCACTCAGCACCCTTGGAACACAAATCTCCTCAACCAGCCCCGTTGGGCTCTCGGGTCCCTGTAACCCGGTTATAAAACCCACGTTAGTCCCTCAGCGAACCGGCCCCTTGCACCTGCTGGGGAGCACGGCGCTGCCGCGATAACAACATACAGGCTTGTCTTGGCCAAGCAGCATGCAGACAATGGATGTCACGAGCACAAATGGAAAGGAGAACACCGAAAACGGCTAAGGGAGGACGGACACGGGAGGACGGACAAGGGACAAGGCGGCATTCAGCACCAGCGAGAAGCGGTTACATGCAGCCCTTGTTTGCTACGTGCACACAAGAACTGTTCATCAAGTCTCCATGCCCGGCTCCAGCAGCAACCACAGCCCCGTGTTTGCCGCGAGCGGGCTCCACAGGCACGGACGCCCAGACCGCGGGGGTGCGCACCCACATCTGCCCGGCCCAAAAGGCCGCGACACGTCAGCCGCCACCAAAGCAGCGTCTGCCCAGCAAGAACGCAGGAACCTGCGGCACAACACGTGTGGAGCTCGGCAGCGTTTGGCGCATCGTCATTTCCTATTTTTACTCATTCTTCTTCAATTTCAAGGGTTTCGTTTATTTCTTCCCAGAGTTTTCTTGGCAAAGAAGCGCAGCCTGCTGTTCTATTACAAAGGTATGTGCAAGATGTAATCCTGAAATCATTTTTTAACATCTTCCAATCAAGGAGATTTCAGACAAAACTGAAAACAGGGTGTTGTACGCTTCTCACCTTTTAATTTTTTATTTTGAAAACATGCTTGTAAAATTCACATATAAGTCAGCTTATATGTGACATCATAAGACACCAGTAAAGCTGCGAGCGTATATGACAGAGAGCTGAGAGCTTATACATGACACCGTAAGATGTCAGTAAAGCCAAGAGCTGAGCAATAAGCAGAGCCGAGCATGTTTGTCCCTGTGCTCTCAATGCTGATGGACAAAACCAACAGCACAAAGTCCCCATGTTCATCTCCCCACCATTCACCTGCACCAACCGAGGGGCTCAGGGCGCCCAGGGGCTGGTACTGGGTGTCCTGGGGATGCTGTTAAAGAAGGGAGCCCCTCATCAGCTCAGCACTTCCAGACAAAAGAAATCAGAATAAATTCCCACTTGGCTGCAGGGCCCTGCCACTGCGGGTGCAGCTGTGAGCAAAACGCAGCGCTGACTCTTCCATCAGGTGCTCTGCTTCCCTGTGCCACCCGGCTGTTCAGCAGTTCAGCGGTGCGGGAGAACAGCAGCGCTGTCACACGCAAAGGCAGGAGTGCAGGAACCACCCAAAGGGGAGGGCGCCAGCAGTAGATGGAGCATCTTCAGCAGCGCTGACTCCAAACAACGGGCTGGCGGTTTTCTGCTCAGTTTAGCAAAAGGTGTGAACAGAGCGGTCCAGAGAGCGCTGCCAGCGATCGCAGCGGCGCGTCCACACCGAGCACCGGGAACAAACACGCAAACCCACATTCAACAAACCGCTACAACACACTGATCTCGAGCATAACTTAACTGCAGTGCAGCGCACAACCCACACCAAACAACCAGCAGTGCACACCAGGCTGAAGGCACCAAGGATGAGGAGAGACCCGCACAGGGCACAGCGTTTGTGGCACAGGCCACAACTCTGCACGGGCTGCGGAGCGTGATGGGGTTCGGTGAATCCAGCGCTGGGAGCAGAGGGTTTTTTGCTAGGATCTTTTAATTTGCTAAAAATTAAAAAATTTGCTAGCAGCAAACTCATCCCGCAGCGAGAGGAGGGAGAAGAAACATAGCCCGGCCATCTGAAAACACTCATTTGGGCACCATTGTTTGTCCGGGCACGGGAGGAGACAGGTCGGACAAACAGCCCCAGAGGAAGCTGAACTAACGCAGGCTGGGCAGAGCACGGGCTCACAAACAGCTCGAAACAAAAGGAACCGACTGCAAAGATCGATTTCTGGATTTGTCACAGGCAAAAGCAAAACCAGGTCACACATGTAACTGCAGCCCTTAAAACAGCTGAGACGGGGCCCTCACACTCACCTACGTGATGGTTTTAGACTGAGCACACGGAGGCTGGAGCACAGCACTGGGTAACGACCCCAGCTACAGAGGAGCTGGATTAAACACGGTAAATGGCAAGATATTCTCTAAAAACAGCAGTGGCCTTCCAACTGCAGCACCTGTTTGAGACCAAGTGCCCAGACTGTAACCACCAAGACTGAGAATCATTCTGTTAACAGGACACGTTTTTGGCACAAGGAGACGGAGCGGTTTTGGTGTCGGTATCCGCTCTGCGCCCATCAGCTCTAAATGAGGCGACGTTCACGTCTCCGGGGGCGTCAGAGCCGCGTGTGCGGGGCAGAGCCCACCCAGGGGTGCACGGGGTCCCTGCGGTTCCAGCCCACGTCCAGCACCCTCCCCATGGGAAACGCGGACTCACTGTTGACGGCGACCCACTCGTTGAGGTCCTCGCCGTCGGGCAGCATCACGGCCATGCGCAGGTTCCCGCTGCCCAGCGTGGCCTCCGCGTGCTTCAGCAGCTCGTACTGGTGGGAGCCCTCGGGGATGTGCTTCTTGGGCTTGAACGTCTTGGACGAGCGGCTGCCGCTGCGGGACAGAGGACAGGAGAGCGTTAGAGATCGCGAGAAAGGACGGGAGAGCGTCAGAGACCGCGAGAAAGGACGGGAGAGCGTCAGAGACCTCATGGAAAGGGATGGGAGGGAGAAAGAGTGAACAAGTCATACGGAAGCACAGGATTAACATTAAACCTTTTCCCTGTATTTACCTGTCAAAAAAAAGATATTTCACAACAACTGGGATGCAAAAGCAGCAGTTGCTCTGAGCCGTTTGAAGCAGTGAAATGATTCTCCAGCACCACCTCCCGATGTGCTCACCCTGCGAGGGCAGCCAGACAACAGGGATGCTCAGACCTTTCTCTCACCAAACAGGACAATGGGCCACAAGAGACTACAAACATCTCCTTCTCCAGGACCTGAACAGGCTCATATCAAAGGCTTCCTTATTCCTCCTTTATCCTCACTGGCCATGCAGCTTGTCATGGTAATAAAAGCCACAACAACACAACACAACAGGAAACCGGCCATTCAGGAACACACACTGTTCAGAGCACCCGCGATCCCGAGCACCCGTGATCCCAAGCGCCTGCATTCTGCAGGGCTGGCTGATGCACAACAGCATCTCAGGTACCAGCACAATGCAGCCTTACAACTATCTGGTGTCGTTTAAGAGCTTCATTTTTAAAACACAGTTGCTCAAAAATACACAAACGCGTTACCTGAGTGCGGCTGGTACCATCATTTCTACTGCCTCACCAGCGCAAAAGCCCTGCTGCCATTCACCCCAAACCAGCCTCGTCTATTTCCACCTCAGCGCCACCAGTTGAACGCCCCTTCATGTGCTTCGGTTACTGAACAATCTGCTTCTTCCCCAAACCCCGAGTTCAGCAGCATCTGACTCCTGCTACCCTACGTTAGGTTTCTCAACACTGAGCCAAAAACATCACTAAAAAAGAAAAATATTTTTTTCCCCTATTATGTCTGTTAGAGGTGACAGATCTATAAAGTCTTCTTGTTCCAGGTCTATCTCCTCAATTCCCTGGGCATCAAGTGAAAGAAGTAATTTGAACGAGTTCTGTCTGGTGGCCAACAATACACACAATATCATGTGTCTTGATCAAGTATCACATGTTTATTTTACCTGTGTTTCACAGCAGAATCAGATCTGTGAGCCACTGCTCCTGAGATTTCGAAATGCTGCGAGCTGGCGGGCAGCACCTGCTGTTGACAACGTCCGAGCAACGTCTGAGCTCTCCCAGCGTGGAAACCTCACGTCAATGCAAAGTGAAAGCGGACAGAGAAACTCCCGGAAACGCCACACTGAACACCCCGTGTTCCTCGGACACGAAAACGTGACGAAATTGGGAACACACTGCATCCTCCCCACGATTTGTCACAACCCATTTCCAGCCCTTCCAAAAGAACGGAGCTGTGGAAAAGCTCCTGCAATTGCCCTCGTGTTCGGGCGGTCAGAGCAGCTGCAGCAGAGCCCGGGGCCTGGTCTGGACGCAGCTCTGAGCAACGAGAAACACTTACCAACCACCCTCGGGAGCCCAAACACAGCGGCCAGGACACCAACCCGCCCCCGGAGCCGCGATCTGACCCGGGCACCCGCCCACAGGGAGGTCCTGAGGCTGCCGCTCTGTCCCGGGTTCGCAGGAGGAGGTCTGCGGAAGAAAGGGCCGCGGGCAGGCGGCCTGCTGACACCGCTGCCCCAGCGGCCGCTCCGGCACGCCTGGTAAAACCAAAGCAGCTCAACGCCCAGCCCAAGCTCTCCAGACACTCCTTGTAACTGCAGGAAAGGAGCCGCCTGAACCTCCGCGTTCCTCAGAGCAGCGCCTGCGCTCAGTGCCCCTCACACCCACCGTGATCGCGCACTCCAGGCTGCAGAGGAGCTTTTCACCTCTTTCTATGAACTCTGCTGCACATCTGCAGTTAAACCAGAACAGTTTAAGACTCCTCATTCATACATGCACTGACAGTGCTCCAAAGTCTTCCTCAAACTCCTCAGCTGAAATAGACCAGACCAAGTTATCCCTTAACTCACTGACAATTCATTACAGCACCCTAAACTAGTTCAGTATTTATGAAGTATGTGATTCCCATGTCATTGGCAAAATGGAAGAAAGAGAGGAGGAGATGCCAGCCTAGAGACGTAGAACAATCTGAAAATCCCTTTTTTTTCTCCCCTGCACACCTACTTGCACATCACACAGCGAATTCACATGTCCAACAAAAAATCAAGATCTTATTTTAAAACATCACAAACATTCACCTTCCACAGGCAGTGAAGTGAACCGTGCTCCCACTGTCTGTTTTAGGGCACCCGTCGGCTCAAGAACACAGCGCTGCAATCACCATAAACCATCTCATACCCAGCTTATGGGCGGACTGCTGTACCAAGCACGGGGAAAGACAGAAACTTGCCTTGGGGAAAAACAAACAGGAAAAGTCGTGGTACCCTTTCCAGGATACCCCTGCCGCTCGTGTTCTCCGGGCTGGTGCGTGCTGCTGAGGCCGCGGCCATCCCCTGTACGTCACGGGACACGTGAGGGCCCGGCCCGCGCGAGGCCGCCGAGCCCCTCGGGGTCTCACACAAGGGCCCACTGCCGCGGTCCAGCCAAAACGAGCCCCAAAAGTACCGGGAAGCGCTCAAGAGATCCTGAAAAAGCCGACTCCATGCGGTACACAGAACATTCACCTGGGGCATGGGAACTCTGTATTTCAACCTGTTTTTTCATCTTCAAAGGCCTTGGCAAGCATTAATTAATTCTCACAAATATCTTTGAAGTTGGCATCGTTAGCATCTGGTTAGACACCGGGAAACTGAGGCAGCGACCCATTGCCCGAGGCCAACAATAGATTTATCAGAGAAGATCCCAAGTTCAAGTTCTGCACCTCCCTGTCCCGTTTGTGCCGCGGCGCCTCTTTGTGAGCCCTGCGAGGGAACCGACTCCAGACACACAAACATCTCCAGCCTTCAAGCAATAATAGGGTGTTTCGAACTGCAGCATTCTGCTAAGAACAGACCCCGAGCAGGACTGCGGTGGCCTCCAATAGCCGACATGTCAACACGGAAATGGAAATAAAAGCCTGAGCTGTTTTTTGTTAACCAAATCAGCAGCTGCAGCATTTAAACACGTTTTCGCTGTGACAATCGCAGCATCAGGACAGCAGGTAAAATTAAGTTGTACATGTTCAAGATCTGCGCTGACAAGATTTAACTTGAGCATTTCTATTTATAAAACAGAGCAGTCACAACATTTCTGTTCTGAAGATAGAAGGTGTGCGAGCCAGGCATTCATTTTTTCAGCTCCTACAATATCAGAAAGTCAATTATTTTCCAGTCAAATTCCCACTCATTAAGATAAGCCCGTGTGAGTCGGCTCACTTGGATCCGGAGGTAACAAATCCAACGTACAAATGCAGGTCGCATGCGTTTCCGCAGCCCCGCGCTGCTCCCGGGTACCACAGAATCAATCCCAGAATGTGCGGGATTGGAAGAGGTAAACAGTAAATGTAAACAGACAATTGTAAATGCACCAACACTGTTCTGCCCACGGAGGTGACAGCGCGAGCCCTCGGTCAGAGCGGGTTCGTGGTCCCATGTGGGACCTGGTGCAACCGGTGCAGCCCAGTCCAACTCAGCCAAGCGCTGCAGGACAGGACAATAACGGGTTACAACACAACTCTAAAAGACGTGTGAAGGCTGCTCGACACAGTCTGAGAATTACAAACCAGCGAGCGAACGGTAAGCAGAGTGTGAGCACACAGGCTGACGGCTCTCACCCCCACACATGTCCCTCCGTCCTCCAGATGCCATCACTGCGTTATTCCAAACGCTAAAAAAACCAACAGAGCACGCTGATCTAACACAAATAACTGTTGCAGACATCAGGCTGTAAAGAGCATCACTCTCTTGACATGTAGGGAACAGGACCAGGGTCACTGAGCCAACGCAAGCTGCACACAGCCCGGCTGCTCACAAAGCAACTCCAGCGCCCCGGGGTTTGTTTTGCTTCGTTCCTTCAGTTCTTTGAAGGAAAAATCAGTTGCACTGGCTTGCAAAACTTCTCTAGACACATGGTCATTCCTATACAAACAGAATACAAGTTGATCGTTTATACACTTTACCGCAGGCAGCAATAACTGAAAATACTCAGATCAATGGCACAGAGCCGACGTTTCCTGGTGTAGGCAGCACGAGATTGGGAATAATCGGAATAGTCTGTGCGGAGCATCCTGGGGAAACAGGCGCTCGGTTCTGCCGCAGGAACCACCAGCCTTCCCGAAACCGCTGGGCAAACCGCCCCCAGCGCCGTTCTTTAGGTGCTAAATTTAACTATTAAACACCATTTCTTAAAGTATTAAACACCATGCTTAAAAAAAAGCAACGAGCAAATGTGAATCCAAAAAAACCTATGTCCTCATGTTTCAGCACATGGAATTGACAATGCTGGCAGAACAACACGGGTTATTCCCCTTATTCCCGTTATTAAAGAAGTGCTTCTTCAGATGCCCAGAAATGGAATAAATACAAATTCAGACAAAACCCCAAAGCCCACTTTTTTCTTTTCAGTGAAACACTGCTATCCACCCTTTCTCATGCCACCCTTTTCTCTGCTGCATTTTCTGTAGGCTTTTCAACGCTGCTAAATTAGGGCAGGTGTTATTGACAGCGCCGGCCACGGAGGCGGCCTCGGTGCTCCCGCCACTCACCCCGCTGGATGCAACGCTCCCAACGCAACGGGCAAGCGTTGGATTACATTGCTGGATGAGATCCTCCCAACCCATCACAACTCCCAATGCAACGGGCAAGCATTGGATTACATTGTTGGATGCAACGCTCCCAACTCATCACAACTCCTAACACAACAGGCAAGCGTCCAGAGCTCCATCCCGTAACCGGGAAATCGCCAGCACGTTGCTATGCTCACATGCAAAGCAAATCCCCTTGTTTCGTTTACAACACGTTCATTTAATACAGTTTCGTCTCCTGGAAAACCCTCAAAATAAACAACACGGGTCGAGTAGCCGTGGCCGGGTCCATCCCGGGCTGGCTGTGCACTGGACACAGCACTGTGGCCCCGCGGGAACCCACTCACCTCACAGCACCACCCCCACAGGACCAGAGAGGCCGCGGCACAAAGAACCGAGTAAAACTGCACCAGGGAAAACTGGGGTGCAAAACTCACCCTCCCAGCACCGTCCCCGCAGGACCAGAGAGGCCGTGGCACAAAAAACGGTGTAAAACTGCACCAGGTAAAAGCAGGGTGCACAACGCGAGGTGCACGCACTCAGCCAGGCACGCACTACAGACTCGGGGACAGACAGACAGACACGACAGCTGAGGAGCTGCAACGCGGCACCAGAGCCACGTGTCCCCGAGCCGCCCTCCGCACGTCCCGCCCGGCACCGCGCTGCCGCTCACAGCCTTCCCCACTCACGTCTGCGGGGGTTTCACAGACCACCCAACACAGCCTGAAACCAGCTCTCACGGCAGTTCGCAAGGAAGGGGTTTAGCAGAGACCCCAGCATCTCCACGGGTCCGACCCCACGTGCAAACACGGAACGCGAGAGGAATCGGTGCGACCCAGAGGGTTCTGCTGCTCGTCCCCAACAACGCGCCGGCCACCCGGGCAAACGCTGCGCGGTCTGCACGCACTGAACTCATCTTAGTACGAACGGAACCTGGGTTTTCAGGAGCGCTGAGGACTGGCCCCAGCAGTTTCCTTGGGTTCTTTCAGACAGATCCAGGTTCCTAGACCACTTTAACACCAACACTTAGTGTGTACAGATACACACAGCCGATCTTGGAGCTGCAGGGCACCATCACACACAGATTTCTGCGGATCCTCGCCTCCCAACATGGATGCACAAGCAGCGCAAAGGAGCAGGTAACTCTGCAGAAGGTCCACACGCTGCATTATTCCCCTCTCCCCAGCCGCTCCATGTTCTCCTGGGGACACGGGATGGAGCTCGGGAGCTTCACTTGTTTCAGTCACCAGCCGAGTTCCCTGCAAACCAACCAGGGCTGTGTTCCCGCCGACGTTCCGCTCTCCCCAGGACACCCCCGTTTCTGTCGGTCGGCACTAATTCACGTAAAAGGGGGGCACAGCAGGAGTTCTAACACAAGCCACAACCTCACCCCGATACGCTTCCAAGTGTAGTTCCCACAAAGGTCCAACATCAGTGTACTGCGTGAGTCCACCTAAGAAATCCTTCATCAGGCAAATGAACTGTGCTCCTTTTGTAAAAGCCATCCTCTGCCACACATAAAACTTGGCACTAAAAAGCCATTTGAACACTTCTTTCTGCTGTACAGGCACGTACGGCACATCTTGCTTTGAAGAAAGGGGATCTAATGGAGCTGTGAAGAGCCGGCTGCAGGAAAGGACCCTGAAAAGGACCCCAAAAATGACCCTGTGCGTGCCCCGCAGGCCATGGAGAGCAGCCCGGCCCCATGGGGAGCAAATGCAGAAGCAACCAAGTCAAATGGCTGGGACTGAACATCAAGTAATATTTACTTTATATATATATATATGTATGTATGTATATACAGTATATACCCTCTGGCTCCGTGCCCAGCGAATCCTGCAGAAACACTGGACCCTGCACCATCCGAACCATCCCAGGGGCTCCTCCTCTGCTTTGTTATGTGCATCATGGAGACACAGACCCGAGAGCAAATGCAGGAAGAACAACACTCTGTATTTTTGAGAAATTCTTAGTACCTGCCACTTGGGTGTTTCCAGGAAAATGTTATGAACAAAAGCAACTGACAGAGGGAAAATACTTGATGACACACGTGGGAGCAAGGATGACACAGCACATGTTACGCAGATGCACAGAAACGTGAAAAGCAGCACTAGAAAACTTGAACGTCATGCAGAACGTCAGTGAACAGAACAATATTTTGTTTTGTTTTCAACAGAGAAGCAATAACATTGAAGCCCCGGCCTGGCAGTGCAAGCGAACACCAGCAAGAGAGGGAAAAAATTAAAAACTCAACGACAGAATCTGAGCGAGCACACGCGATCAGAAATCAAAACTGCAAGTGTCACTGCGGATGAAACCAGGCAAATTATAAAAGAAACATGAGGAAATACATAAAGCTCCAAGCCTGGGTTATTTCCTACAGCAAGACACAGGATCCTGTGTATCCCAACCCCAATCTGCTGGTAACAGGCCCGCCCTTTAAATACATGCAAGAAGGTGTGTAGGAAGCAGACTGTTCAGAACACAAGCTTCGAGCCATTGCGGATGATGAATTGCAGCAATAAACGCCGGGCTCCGGTATCAAATTAGATCCGTACTGTACACCAAATATAGCGCTTGCAGAACGCGCCTCGGAACATGGACGCGTTCCCAAAACGCTGATCAGCGCTTTCGAGAACCAAGGGTTCCGAATGACTAAAGCGTGTCCAGTCACACACCCCGTGAAACCACAGCAGGGCATTTAGAAAGGGAAAAAAACCACACCTCGGACAGTCTTCAATCATTTCAAACACACAAAACCAACAATCTGCTGATGCATTTGGGAAAAAGGTCACATTAGAAAAAGAGGAACTGAGCAAAATTGTAATGGGGAAGGAGGGAGTTTGGCACCTTAGAAAAGTCTGTGTTTTATTGTAACCCTCACGAGGAACGGGCTGGGGACACGGAAAACTCTCAGCAGCTTCCCACAGAGCACCTCAACAACACACCTGACATCACATCCACACCTCCACTAACAGGAAAACAGGTCTGGGGTCGCGAAATAACGGAGCAATCATTGGAAGCAAGAAATAACACAGAGAGTCACAGGCGGAAGAAACGGACGGGGGGCAGCAATGAATAACCTAGCAGCTTTCCAAAAATACGCTGCATTATCTCACCACCGAGTATTTCTTACACCCCCATGTTTAATACAACCGTCCACGCGTGTGTGAAGCCGTCCTCAGTAACGTTTGCTTGGATCTTGCCGAGTATCGGATCAGGAAAACCCATCCACCTGAAGCAGTGGAGGGGGACAAAGCTCTGACATACACAGGAGACTTACTGTGAAACTATTTCAGCTTGTGCATTTGGCAGCTGAGCCCACGGGCAGCTTAACTGTTCTGCAATGACTTCAAGTAGACACAGTTTTCCTCTTTTCCACTCACACTGCAGCAAGAAGTTTCAAGCAGAGCTGCCAAGCGCAGACGTTAATACAAGGACACGAGAGACACCTGATTTCTGTAAAAGTGACCCGTCAGCACGGGAAAAAATAACATCTTCTTGCCACAAATCGTGACAAGTAAAAGCCAAGATAATGCCATTTCGATTCCTGGGTTTAGAACACTCAGCAAGTCCCTAGAACAAGTACTCCTTTCAGGCAAAATCAGGACTGTGCTGCTGAAGTTGGCAAAAATGCAATTAAAGTACAATCAAGCAAAACAAATCATGGGTTATTTCATTAAGGTCAACAAAGAAAATCCACTCAATTATTATTCGGGTTGAATTTTTCTATATCAAAAAATCACACCTGTCAATTTTCAGCAAACAAACAAAGTTTTGGGAGAAGAATCTAAAGTCACGGTTTGGATTGGTCACAGAACCAAAGAAGAAAGACCCTTTAGATCTGCAAGTTGTATTAGTGCAGCCGAAGTCAAGGTTTGGAAAGGCAAGGCCTAGAGTGACCAAAAAGCTGCACCTTGTCCTTGGTTTGAAGAAAAAACAGAAAAAACGCAACAGTGAATGAATTCACTTCCAAGTCACCAACAATTCACTGCGTTTTAAAAGTTTCTAAATTTGCAATGAAAAAGTTCTGTTACCTTACTTAGTTCATCGCAAGAGACCATCCTTTTATTAACACACAACTACCACCTCATAGGCACTAATTCAGTGTCTGCTGACTTGAGCTACGTATTTGAGATGGGAGCAAAGACGTGAATTCCAGAACCCATCAAAGACACAACACACGTCACTGCGCAGCACAAAGCGGGTTTCAGGTCCTGGACGCTGTAAATCTACCGAGTAACCAAGAGAAAAGTCCTTTCTACCTTACAAAGAAGCCAGATAAGCTGCACGGATCCTCTCCTCACAGCCAACCCCAGCTCTTAGCCCTGCTTTTCAATCCCGTCCTGAAAATATTCACCCAAGCAGCAGTTTCCTGGGAAAGCATCAGACATTTCCATGCACATGATAACCAACACACCAGCTCTGTCAAATTACTTGAAAAATTGTAAAATTAACTTCGGGGTTACTTCTTTATCTGCTTTAAACTGATCCGGAAAAGTTGCGGACACGTGGTTTGGGATAACCTGGTCAGAATATACTGTAACCATGGAGGGGAGTTTATAACCCGCTGCCCAACTCCAAAACACAACGCATTTTGTTCCAGAAGAGGTAAATGCAACAGATGTCCTCCTCTGCAAGAAAAGCCCCGAAAACTCAAGGAAAAATAACTTGCTTGCCCTTGCTTGCGTCCCAGATTCTCCTCCTGAGCACATCCAGCCCTGTTCACCTGCGCTGACCTGTGAAAACATTCAATTATAGCTAAAACCAGATTCTACAGCATCTGAACACACAACCGACAATCTCCCATTGTNCAAAACAAAACCCAATCAGCAGGTTCACAGTAGCTCAACGCTAACGAGAAGCGGCTCAGTTTACAGATTGTAAAAGCATCGCAAGGCGAACCCTGCGGCACAAGTTGACATGCGGGTCCGAGCTCATCGACAGCCCTGGCAACAGCAGCTTTCCAGGCCGCTCTGTGGAATAAGAATAAATCAGAATAAAATTCTGCTTCAAGTGGCAGAATTAAATGCAGCTATTTACTGCTCTAGGAAAAACAAGCAGCTCCATTCTGTCAGCCTTGGGCGTGAAAATCCATAACCACACGGCAGCTCCTGAGCTACCGTTCCACGGACAAATGCTTCCAATATTCTATCGTTTTCCAGCCAAGATGAAACACCTTCTCAAGGCTCCAAACGGAGCCACATCGGGGGTGCACAAACCCTCCCCTGAACGGGATCCCTGCTCAAGGGTTCTCATCTGACTACTGCCAACAGCTCATGGCACAGGTTCACTTCCATCGCAAACACCGGGAGAGGAACACAAACCAGGGAAAACAATTGTGGCACAAACCCAAACAATTAGGAAGCAATTAAGAGCGGACATCACTGCGATGAAGCACACGCAACTTTCAGACCAAACAATGCCTTTCTTCATGGTTTTGCGTTTGTTTTTCTTCATTTTAAACTAATGCTTCTATACTGAGAAGGCAGCATCTGAGAATATTTACAAGTGCTGATCGCTCGCTCCATCAATTTTGTGTTCCCAAAAACAGAGTATTCACACCAAAAGGTTTTCTTCCCTTCTTTCTCTTCTCTTCTCTGGCTTCTGAGTGTCCAGACACCACTGCTGCCATCATTCCAAACCCATCCGTCATAGGAGTCACTGCACAACGACACCAAAACACGGCACTAGCAAAAAGGAATTAATAGTTTTGTGCTGGTTTAACTTCTTCAAGCAGCTCACTAGAAGGATGCCAAGTGCCCGGCGAGATGAACCCTTTCAGCAAACAGCACCACGACAAACTCTTCTGGGTCTTACGGGAAGATGGATGAGGAGGGAAGCAACACAACAAGCGCTTCAGAAGGTGGTTTGCAACAGAGACCGAAAATCGCAATAAAACAGGAGCTGAACACAGGGAGCTCTGCAAGCGAAGTGCCATGTGCCTCAACAACATGGAACACCAATTCTGAGCAAAAAAGCATGCCCTTCCACAGTCAATAATCCAATGAAAGCTATAAGCAGCTAAGAGAAATAAAAGTTGTACTTTCTGTGAAGTTCACTGTGAAAGCTGATTTGGTATAAACTCCACCTCTAAGGAACCCTCCTGTCCTCCTCAAAACTCAAAATTACTTACCAAGACTTAAAGAATTTTAAAAAGCCACCAGAAAACTCTTTAAAAACTTGGCAATAACCTCGCAATTCTTGTTCCACTGCACTCACAGGCCAACTCCCGAGACTTTTCACTCCCAGTTCTCCTCCAAAACAGAAATCTGAATGTGTCACTAATGGCACTGGTTAAACAACAGATTTTGTGGTGAGGTGACACACGAACATGTCAAGAGCCTCACCTCACTCTCCTCCAGGAACACAGCCCACACTGGAACGTTACAGCAGTCACGCGAAAACCAAAGACAAGCAATATTTTAAAATACAGGGAGAAAAACACGTGAATGTTTGACAAGCATCTGCTTCCCATTCCTAAGGGCTGGTAAATGCCTACACGTTGATTTCCAGTGACCGAAATTCCCGTTTGTAAGTGCCTAAGAGCCTTCTGTGGGAGCCCTTGATAAAGAGGAGATAAATCCCTCATCTCCAGCTTTAACCACAGCAGGAGCACTCAGGAAGCACTCGGTTGCTCTCAAACTGGAACAAGCTGAAGCGCATCGCCCGCTTTACAAACAGCCTTCATGGGGAAGCGGCCGCATCGCAGCATCCAGGAACGATGAAGTACAGCACCTCTGGTTTCTTATTGCTCTGCAACTGACACAAGGAAAACAAGTCCTGTCCCACTGCACCTTCTGCATGTACACACACACAAGGAAACGATTATTTCAATTTCAAAAGAAAGGGCACCATGAGAAGGCGCTGGAAGGCGCCACCGTGCTGAGTGACAACTGGAGAAGGCAGAGCACAGATTTCCCCCATTCTGTTCACAGGTTCACTTGGTGTTGATTCAAAAACACATGCGCCCCAAATAACAGCTGCTCACCCATCCTCATGGGGCTTCCACCAGCTCCTGGGCTTTCCAACTCTCACCACTTACAGGTTTTCACATCAATCTTGTTTTTATATATATATATATATATATATACAGAGAGAGAGAGAGAGAGAGAGAGAGAGATGCTGGAATTTTCTGAGAGGGATTTATTAATATATAGATGGCTTTTTTTGAAGAACAAAATACAGTTTCACAACTTCAATAATAAAATTGAATCTTTTCCTTTTAAAAACAAATAGTTTTCATCTGGCTTATTTTTTACATAAGTTTTGCCAGCGTAGGATAACAGGAGCATGTCACCATATGGCACGCCCACCATAACTATCTTTAATTCTTTTCCTCGGAGCTGTAAGCTGAAGTATCTGCAGCTATGCTGTCATTTCCTTTCAAAGAGAACTTGTCAAGCCAAATTCTTTTGGAACTGAAGATACTTTCTAGCCCAATTCCCCTTTTGTTAATTTCAGATTCAGGATAACCTATTGAACCACTTCAGAGGTTTATAAAGTATTATCAAAAAGGAAGAAACAGATCAGAAACAGCAAACAGCGGCACTGCAAATAACAACCGCTGTCAAAACCAAGTGGTATTAATTCAGTTCACAAAAAGACAACGGCACCGCTGACGCAGAGGAAGCCGCACAAACAATGAACTTTGCTGCCTCCAAATCAAAGAAACTCTGCCTGAAAAGGGAGTGAAAAAGCACTACGAAAAGCTATGTTTAAAGTCCTATGAAAATGTGGGGGGGTTGCAGCTGAAATACAAGTTTGTGCTACTAAATCTGCAGAAGCATAATCCAACCATTACCATTGAATGCCTCTGTCGAGTTACCATGAAATTCAAGTTTGAAAAAAGGTGATGCCAACTTTCTGGATACTTGAAAAACAATAAATAACCTTGTTACAAATAAATAAATAACCTTTCCAGTAACACACAGAAGGCTTCCCTGCTCTCCCCAGGGCCTGCCAGGCACATTTACAAATTATTTTTAAAAAATCCATTTCCAGACTGCAGATGAGTAAACAAGGTTCTACCTACAGCACTGCAACAAGAGCTGAGACCGCCTTGCCAAGAGCTCTGGTTCTGCCAGGCAGCAACTCCTGTTTCCATTTCTATATTTCATCCAGCAAGACAACCTGAAACAACGCAGGCGGGGTAAAAACGTGCTTTTCCAGGCTTCAGAAGGGTCTGGAGAAAGAAACAAACATCTCCTCATTGCGTGTGACGGAGGGTGAGGGTTTCACGCCTCTCCGTTCCCACTTCGCCAAACGCCACGGAGCTGTAATGGGCAAAGCAGAGTCCAAGAACAGCCCCGCACGCCAAGTCCCGTCCCCTTCCCCATCACGGCAGCTGAGAATTATGGAAGAGAGAGAGAGGGACGGGGCAGCGGGGACGGGGCAGGCGGGTTTCTCGTTACGAGCACCAAGTGTGAACGTGCGGACAGCCATGTGTGGCCACCGAGTGTCTTTCAGAAGCCTCTGTCGGGTGAGGCGGCACAAGCGCAACCGCAGGAAAGCGGGACCGGAGCGCCAGAGTTGCAGGACAAGTGCAATGCAGAGGTTCAGGAGGAGGCCGGCGTCTGCGCTGTTCGTCCCCGTGAGAACACCATTTACTAGAACCCTCCAGCTCCCAGCATCAAGTCTCTTCTCTAAACGCAGGCTGCACACACATCTGCTGGTTATCAATATAAGCCTTTCACAACTGTCAGATATTGCAGCAGCGGCCCCACCAACTGCTCACACATAACTATCGTGCGGGTGCCGCCAGCGGGGCCGGGCCCCCAGGGGGATGCTCCTGGCCAGGGGCACGTTCCAGCGGCTCCAACTGCCCCGCTTTGCACAGAGCACATCCTCGCTTTAATTAATAGGTCACTGAACCGGTTTATGCTAATTGTCAGAAGTACCTGCTCTTTGTTCCCGAGGGGAGGGACCAAAGTTCATTCGGTTCTTGTCTATGAAGCAAAAACTGCACAAAGTAAGGTTTTGCGCACACCTAAATTGCCACCAACTCGTAAGGCAGCTTTCTTACGCCGCAGTAAACAATCGCCTTCCCATTAGCACCACCGTCGTGCCAGCGGTGCCCGGCCGTGCCCCTACCACAGCACCAGAGCCCCGCACCACCGTGACCCCAGCTGTAATTAACCTGTGCAATTAACCCGTACATTGTCCTGCCAGCGGCGCCTGGCCGTGCCCGTACCAGAGCCCCTGCACCACCGCGGCCCGAGTGTAATTAACCTGTGCAATTAACCTGTGCAGGGCGCGACTCACTGGACCTGCAATTAACTCGGACAGGCTGCGACCCAGCGACCTGCGCCAACCACTTCTAACTCACCGACCACAGATAACGCCACGGGCAGCAACTTCTGCCCACGCCGCCCTTGCGATGAGCAAAACAACATGTAAAACCGAACAGAACAGAAGCGGAGACTCCAGCAGACGGGCGCTGCTCCGCGGAGGCGCCTTTCGGCCCGGCAGCCCCGCGGCCCGGCTCGCCCCAGCTCCACCAGCCACAGCCCCGCGCGGGGCTACGCCACACGCGGGGCCGCTTCTCTCACTTCCCCGCCCCGCCGCCCGAGCCCAGAACGCGGCTGGAACGGCAGCTCCAGGAAAACCGGCCCCCGCCCCCGAACGCCCTCTCGGCCCCGAGCGCCGTCACCGGCCGTTAGCGGCCCGGGCCCGGGCACACGGCGGAGCGGGACAGGGGGAGGCGCTGCCCGCCGGGCCGGGGCTGGAGAAGGGACGCGAGTTCCCCCTCGGGAAGGACAGACGGACGGTCCGGCCGCTCCGCCCCGCCTCCGCGGTACTCACAACAAGAAGCTCATGGCGGCGGACGGGACCGGCTGCCTGCGCCGTGCTGGGCTGGGCTGCAATGGCAGCGGCGCTGGGCGGTGTGTGCGGGGAGCGCCGCGGGGCGGGGACACGGCCCGGACAGCGCCCCCAGCAGCCCCCGCGGCCCGGACCGCCCCCCGCGCTCCGCCCGCTGCGGGGTCAGCGTGCCCGGGCTGGGCCGGCCCGGGGAACGGGGGACTGGGTGTACCCCCGGGTACGGCGGTGCTGGGCGTCCCGGGCTGCTGCTGCCCGAGGGGCGGCGGTGCGGGGCGTGCCCGTGTGCCCTCAAACAGCCCCGTGTCCCCGGCAGCACTCTGCCCACGAACGCCGCTAACGTGTCCCCAGGCCGGGGGGAGCCAGAAGGAGCAGAGGCCGTGAGCAGGGCCCGGCCGGCCCAGGCACGGCCCCGGTAACCCGGGCTCCGCTCCGGGCCTGTCCCGGGGAACCCGGGCTCCGCTCCAGCTGTCCCTGGGCAGGACCTCACGGGAACCAGCGTCACCTAAATGCCCTGGCAGCCTTCAGGCAATTCTGGCAGTAAAACCCTTTCCCCTTTTTTCCTTGCCCCATGCAGCCTGTCCAGGCTGGGTACGTCAGGCTGCGATGGCGGGGTCTGTAACCGCATCGGGATAGAACACTGTGGAAATGACAGCGTTCCTGCGCTGTGAGCCCGGGCAGGGCAGATCTCCGTTCTGCTGGAGACACCGCGGCAGCAGCTTCGGGGGTGCGAGAACAGCCCCGAGGCCACCGAACGGATACCGCAGGGAGCCAGGGCCAGCACAGCAATAGCGTGCCCTGCCTGCATTCAGGCCTGTGCCACCCGGCTGTGCAGCATCCCTGCGCCACGCAGGAACAGAGCCTTCGCTTCGGGTTCGCACATCGTGCCACGGACTGAAACGCATGACACTGTAGTTCTTCATGCCATCCAGGCTTCCTCATGTGGTCGGTCAACGACATCGTCCCGTTATTCAGGTGCACCACAGAAGGCGTGCGGGTACCCAACCCACACATAACCACCACAGTCACAAAAACAACAGGGAGAGCCTAAATTCTGCGTTCCTGCCCTCTTCACTCAATAGTCCCAACACTTGTTAAAAGAAGTTTCTCGAAATGGCTTCCAGTATGCCAGAAGTCTCAGTGTTTGATTTGTGAGCAGTTTTGAACTCAGCGGCCTGGGGCCATGGGCGGCTAAGGACACAGCTCAGATAGGGGCAGCTGCAAGCCACTGAAGTAAAACAAAGACAGTTTTTCTCACAAACACGGGGAAAGTCCTTCACCTGACGACCCTGACCCACCTCAGGCTGTGCCAGCCTGGTTAACAAGTGCATATCCTTCCATTTGTGGAAATTCAATGTACAGCATAGTCAGAGCATCACTTCAACCTCAGTTTTCAAATAAGCAAATTGCACCTTTGCTGGCAACAATTATCACAATTATCCTGCTCTTTCCAAGCAAGAGAGCTGCACATCAAGGGCACACGGTGCGAAAAACATCCGGCAGCTGATCTGAGCCCAGATGAGAGCTGTGGGCTGGAGACCGTGCTCCGGGAGCCCCCACCTCGGGCTCCCAGACCAGGGGAGCTGCTCCGCACTCCTGGGTTTGCCGCAGTCACTTCAAATGTTCCATGGAGACAAACACAGCGGCATCCAGAAGGCTTTAAAATAGAATATCTTCATATCAATGATACATCAACAATATCGAACACATACAGCACATAAGGGGTTTCATCTGTAATACCTTACGTGGCAACAAGGATAGGCATCTGCTTCTGGCATGTTTTTAAATGCTGAAACTGCATTTTCTGTTTTCCTGGCTCTGTCCTTCAGACCAAGTCACAATGCCAGGTCAGTGCATCTGTAAGTAAATGAAAATTATACTGCTCTTCTTTGGGCACTTTTAAAAACTAGTATTTTACTAGACAGTGAAGGTATAATTAAAAAATAATTTCATGGTGTTTGCAATTTTCCTTTTGGCCGTAGTAGTAAAAGCAAGCATGAAAAGAGTCTCAGGGCACTTTGTAACAGACGCTGTCAGACTAATATGGCCACGTACATCAAACCGCAAAAAAAATATTGCTGATCCTTCAAGCACATTCATGTTGGGACACGAACAACCTCCATTTTCTGTTCCCACCCATACGCTTCCTTCTACCCACAGAACGTTTTATCTTAGCAGCAAGTTAAATGTCTGTTACTGCCGCAGTCAGTAGGAAATACTGTGCCAGGGTGGCTGTCGGGAGAGATGGTTGCATAACGTGTACATTTTATGTCTCACATTAGTTTTTGTCTATTCAGGACAGCCGAGGGTCACCCAAAGCGCTCAGTTCAGAGGCTGCGGATCCAAGGGCTGGCAGCTCCAGGCTTACATAAAACGGCTCATTGCTCCAGGAGAGGCACAGTGAACGCACCGTGAGCGCACCCGCGGCCTCACGCCTGTCATTTTGGTTTGTCCGTTGCACTGTGGAGCTAACAGAATTAGTCTGAAAGGGCCCTCAAGCCAACTGAGTGCTTCCGTCCTGAACTGAAGCTTCCAGGTTCTACAGCACAATTAAGTTAACACGGAACATTCCAGCTCGAAAATTAAAACCAAAATACTTATTATGCAAGGTTATCAGGAATACAAAAAAGGAAGCATAATTTTATTTCTAAATGTAAATAATACAGTATGTAAGTACTAAGCTCTGTAAACATTCTCCCCACATACTATTTAAACTGATAGCATCCATCCGTTTTTTAATTGGATACTTGTCTGTGCATTAAGGTAAAGGATTTGATTTGTGAACAAGCACTACCTAGAGGACTAATGATAGAACTGTAGCAAAGTATCTAAGTATCAATATCAGATTGAACATGTGGTATGTATTCACAGAATAACTACACTCTACGAAAAATGCAATGCATGGAGAACTTACAGGAGCTGTGGGGTTATTAGACAGTGATCCCGGGAGTCACCGTAATGCTGGAGCTGAGACGGTACAACTCATCAGCCTTGTCATTGCTGGACTGGAGAAATAATAATACATTTGGCCTCGTGTTGCCTTCAGCACTGTGACGGTGCTCAGATACGTGTCACCCCTGCTACAACATACATACACTTTAGTAATGTCTCAGAAATACATTATTTGTGTATTTGTGGAGCTGCTCCATACACCTCAACAGTATTTATGGTGTGGACACCATCTGCAGGGAGGATGAAGCTCCTTAAATGTCTCTGTGCAAAATGTTCTCTCGCCCCTGTTTTCGGCACGGACGCGCTCGCTCAGGCCCAGCACGCTGTGTCCTGGCAAATGCTGCATACGGCTGCGCACCAGGCTCGTCTCTCATGGAAATGGATGGAAGCCCCGCTGCCTGCGTCACTGAAAGCTTAATTAATACTTCTGGAGGATACAACAACAGAATACAAAGCCAGTTGTTCTTGATGACGGATCACAGAGTGACAAGTGACATATCCCAACATAAAATAAGCAGTTGTTTTCATTTCAACTGAGGGGATTTTCCACTCTTGCTCTGACCAAATTAAAAAATAGCTGGTATTAATGACTTTTAACAAGAACCTGCTTTACAGTAGGTATTGAAAAGGTATCTTCCATGGTAGGTAAATCTAACTTCTTGGTCAACAGCAGTACGGAGGGGCATCTCCTGAGCCTCGGGGCTTTTATTTCCTGTCATAGATTTTCTCTCCTAAGCAGACTTCATTCAACACCCATTCTGTTTAGTGAATAAAAGCAAATTCTATGACTCTAGGCTATTTTCTTTGTCCATTATAAGTGCAGAGGCCTTGCTCCCTGACGCTTGCTAAGGCAGCCCTGAGATGCCTGGGAAACAGATGCCCCACCAAACGGTGCTTTCTGAGGGTAATTGGCACACAGTGACAAGCTAAGGGGCAAACAGCGGGATGCTTTTCACTGTCCTTGAGAAACAAATAAATTGAAGGCGAAATGGGTGGAAGACGTATGTCTGTGTTACTCCTCCTCGTGCCTTGCTTGCTTCTCAAGAGAGGAATGTACCTGACATTCCCTTGGTGCCTGAGATTCAGGGATCTGCCGATTCAATTAGATCTCAAGCATGAAAGCTAATCTAGATAAAGAGAAGTGTTCCAGAGGAATTCCTACACTTATCTTAATTTTTTGCTCCTATAAAATTTTCTTACTTATTTAAAGAAGGCTTTGAAGAGAAACCAGACTTGTAGACTATGAAAAACTGGAATGTGAACCACTTGAGCACTGAGGTCAACATTCCTTTGAAAATGTGGATAACACATGATTTACCTTGAACACTCCCAAGAGATCAAGAGCGCTATTGTCAAGGTAACAGTCTGTCACATGGAAGTTACATGAAATAGTTCATCAGAGAGATGACTTGCAATAGCTTGTTTTCAAAATGCTGATAAGAAACAGTCGAGGCTTCCAAGAAATTAACCAGTCTGCTACAGTAAAGCTGGGAGGCTCCTGCTGAAAAGCCCAAGACTGTATTTTGGTTGCTATTTCGCAGTGGCTCACAAGCACAACTCTGGTGATCCCGAGGCGGGGGTACAGGATGCCAGCCAGGAGAAGGATCTCCGGTCACAGGTGTCACCTCCTCACGCCGGGGTCCCACACAAGGAAACCAGTGCACCATCCTTCCGAAGAGCCCGTCAGACACCTGCAGCACACCTGTGTCTGAACCCCCACCGCCTCCCGCGGCTTCCTCTGCTGCTGGGTCTTCTTGGCTTGTCTTTTCCTGCTCTTTCTGCTTCATCCTGATTATTCTCTTGAGTTCGGCATCGTGTAACCTGCCCACGCGTGCAGTTACCGCCAGACAGGCCAGGGACACGGTGTGTCCAGAGCCCGGGGCGGGCCCGGCCCACAGACCCCGTGTTCACACACACAGCGCAGCTGTTTTTCCAGATCATCCGAAAGCTGCATGTTCTTGGCAAACAGGTCACGACGGTCCTGCCTCTGACACGGAGGGCGGGAGCAAGGAGGGGAAACCGGCTATAAAGTCTACAGCGAAGGGTGTAAAAAATGTTGTCGTGCTTAAGTGTCACTTAAAACTTGACACTGCAAATACACTGTTGGTTGTTGTTTTTCCTTCCTGTTCTGCTTTGTAAAAAAGGAAAAACAAAAGGTGTCAGAAATTCTCAGTAAGCCTAAGGCAGTAAGAACGTGTCTCGGATCCCTGGGCAACGCTCCTGAGCCGCCGTGTCACGGAACGAGCGCGCCGCTCACAGCCGCTCTGCGGCGGGCCGGCCGCCCCGTCAGCACCGCGGGGACACCGCGGGGACACCGCGGGCAGCCCCGTCAGCACCGCGGGGACACCGCGGGCAGCCCGCGGGCAGGCGGCTCAGCACCGCGGGAGCACCGCGAGGACACCGCGGGCAGCGCG